>JAPWLS010000404.1:0-101197 GCA_028551675.1 Tineola bisselliella | reverse complement strand
CCAGTACCACTAAGCATCCAGACATGAGATGACAAATTTTTTAAGTTAACCATGTTACCGAGCATTATTATTAAGATATCTGTATCAGACCCTCTAATGACAATATTTGACGAGTCTGGGATACTACATACATGGAAAATATTTTAATAAAGGAAAAAGACCCTTTACCTTGTTAAAAAAGAATACTGAATTTCAAAAAGCATTCGCAACATTGGAAAGCGCTGATTTAACACCGGATATGTTACAAGATCTGTTTAACATTCTTCAACAATTTATTTATTTAATGTACAATACGAAGAAATGTAAAGATGTGGATGATAATCGGTTTCAACTCTTTGTTAATAGTTACAAAGCGTCTGACATAAATGAGAACTTTAATAAAAAAGTTAGAAGCTTTGACGCTAGTTCAATACCCCCATCTAAAGCTGAACTTTATCAACAATTTTTAAGAGCTTACTACATTTCTAGCATCTGGAAAAATGCATCCGAAAAAAAACCCTTCTGTGCTAAACCCACTGGAATGCGGTTGGGAAGAACGAGACACCTCATACGTGTTTAAATGGTTTGAGGGAGATCAACTTCCATGTTTCGTTCGTGATTTTATTCAAAATGTACCAGGTAATTGTATTATGAAAAATTCTCCTTAGAATTTTGTCGATCCAATTAAAAATTTTATACTTAATTTTTACGGATAATTCTGAAGATGGTAACCAAATGATGAAGAAGGCGATGAGCAAGATGATGAAAGTAGTGATAATTCTGAAGATGAAGCTGACGAATAATAATAACTAATGTAAATGTCAAGAAAAGTTAATAAAATCTTTAATCATATTTTGTTATAATAATGATCATTATTATTATTTCATAAACAACCCATCTTCCCCATCCATAATAATAAAATAGTAAATATCATTTATTCTTATTTTTTTCATAATATATCCGTTTGCATGCAAAAATTATCGAAGTTGAAGTAATTAGAGTAAGTACATGTACTCACACTGTGAGGGATATTTTGTTGTCTGCCGGAATGTTATAACCGGCGAAAATGTCTGCCATTTAAAAAATAAGCTTGTAATATAAGTACAAATAACATATATAAAAATCAGATTTGGTAAAATAAATCTAAAAAATTTTTTTTTTTGAATTTTCAAAAGTGTCTGCCAGGAGGTTAATACCCTCCAAACTGTCTGCCATTTTGTTTTTTGGTTGCAATAGTTGTACTCTTTGACGTGTCCAAACGGCAACTTTGGTAAAATGAATTTAATTTTGGTCTAATTTTCGTACCTGTCGTTTTGATTGGCGAACCCGAAATAGGACGAGGGTTCTATTTGCTTTATTATTATGAGTAAATTTTGTGTTTTTAGAAGAAGTGGGTTGTGATTAATGTTTTTATAATTGGTTCCTAATATTTATCTACAATAATCGACTATCTAATTCAGTTACGTGCATGTGTATAATATTCCAACTGAAATGGGCAAAGACAACGAAGCTATTGATGATTTATAAGAAGGATTGGATTACTTACTGATTTAATTTTCTGACTGACAATTTTTTTTTATTCTCGATCCTATAAAAATTATTTTGGTATTTGTTTATCCCTATATACAACCATGTCGAACCAAGTATAACAGTATACAAGGAATAAGGACCAAGTATACTGTGGTGTGTATAAAATTTCTGATATAACAGGAACACAAAAATGATATGGTATTAGAATTATGTAGGTACACAATTTTAAATACTATATATACTAATAATAAAAACTTATCGTTATGGGTTTTGTATGTAAAATTGAAAAATTACTTATCTATTTTACACTATTTAGATAATTACGTGAATATGGTTTTAGTCTGGTTTTTTCATGTACACATGAATTTGTTTTATCTAACCTTGCTGAAGATTATAATGTTGTGTTCCATAATATTATCATGAAGTGGGATTTAAACCAAAAACTACAAACAAATGAATCGCTTCATTTGTTTTGACATTTTAACCATAATTGCGTAATATTCTTTAATTTATTTATTTATGAATCATCATAGTAGTAATTACAATACGCAAATGTCAGTTCTATTACTAAAATAA
Source organism: Tineola bisselliella (assembly GCA_028551675.1). Taxonomy (NCBI): domain Eukaryota; kingdom Metazoa; phylum Arthropoda; class Insecta; order Lepidoptera; family Tineidae; genus Tineola; species Tineola bisselliella. Next base: position 99,112 of record JAPWLS010000404.1, on the reverse strand, counting down.
TAAAATTTTAAATGTTTATTAATTCGTTTTTAAATGATTTTTTAAAAATATAGTATTTGTCGATGACAGGATGACATCGACGACGTAGGGTAGTTTTTGTACAATCGGAATTTGAAAGATAATTGTCAGTTAACATATTTAAAATAAGGAATTTGGTTTATTTGTTTTAAAGAAAGGCAGTTGTTTAAGAATTATGTAGTTGTTCGTTAGTTTTTCGGGAATTATTCAGTAGTTTTGCGGGAGTTGTCGAGTCAATTGAGGTAGTGGTTTCTCGGTAGGTGAGGAACCCAGGTGATTCATCAGTTCAGTATGAACTCGCTGCTTCGGCGAAGCAAGCATAGGTAAGCCACAAGGTTCCACGGTCGTGAACAGTATTTATTAAAATGGTTTTCAAAAAAAGACGGTTGGTATCATTTATATAGACGCTATTTAACCGATGGCGTTTTATTTGTTATACGCAAAATTTTATGAACAAAAGCGGTTACGATCGTCTTGTCATGGGCGTAGCCAGCCATGGGCTCAGGGTGGGGCAGCAGTCTAAAATAATATGTAACTAGCAAACTATACCTGAGGTCTTACCCCAGTTAATGTTTTTTGTATTGACTGCCTACTGTCAAGTGTGAACTTTCTTACAGATATTAAGTATTGTAGTTAGTACCTAGATAATTAAGTTTTTTAGGTTTGATTATGTACCTTGCAAGTCAGAGCCAGGGTGGGGCAAGTGCCCCACCCTGCCCCACCTTGGCTACGCCCATGCGTCTTGTATATATATTTATATATATATGGGCCTCTGTACATATTTCATTGAATGAATGTTAAAGGGCTTTATTCGTTGTTGTAGTCTATAATTGTGTAAAACAGTAAAAGTAAAAATAAACGGAAAGGGATAAGTATTTGGAATGCGGATGAAAGAAGTGAATGAATGTATTAGATGTTAGAATTAAAAGTATTTCTTTTAAGAAAAGATATATGTAGGTATATAAAACTTTTCTATACATGTAATAATGTACATATATATCATTGATATTAACATAAAGCGACGTGTAATTTTAGTACATTAACACTAGGTTTACGGACGTTTTCTATATACCTACTTTTACTAAAACGCGTCAATTTGACGCATATCGTAGAGATAGGTATACCACATATACAAGTTCAGTAATTAAACACTTTTAAATAAAATAGACTTCAATTTATATTTCCCTCGATCAATGAATAAAAGTCATACAAAGAGATAAAATAAAATTTAAACAGTTTTTGGTAATTATCTGATAAAAGTCAAAATGCGTCAAATTGACGCGTCCCGTAAACCTAGTGTTAATAAAATCGGGAGAAAGCTGTTTATTGTTAAAATTATAGGAGAAATATGATTTATCTATTATAATTAATTTTTTATATTACTTTAAACCAAAATAAAATTTATTTTCTTATATTTTACTAAATTCTCGCTGCACTAATACGGCCTCGCATAATATATTTTTTTTTGTTTAAAATATTGTTTGATTTTTAGTCTATAAATATATGAATAAGTATGCTAAAATCCTTCAAACAATTATTAATAAGTGCTAATGTAAATAATCTATGTAAACACAGAATCTAATTGATGAAGCAAATATTTACGTAGCACTACAGACTTTTTAAAAGTCTAGGTCGAATTAATTAGCATAAATTTTAGGTTTTATTGGACATTATTGCGTTTTGTTCGTTTTCTCAGATTAACCTCAGTCTATTTGCACTACTACTGCTACTCAGCACGAACTTCGGACGTAAATACGGACTTTTCGCACTTAGGAACTTACAAACCTGTAGTCATTCACGAAATTACGGATTTGACAGTGACGTCACAACGGATAGGCCACTCAATGCTTATTTTATGAACATTTGATAGGACTTCACACGGGCTTATAAGTGGTGACGGCCGTAGCACGAAACTTCGGATATGCCTGAGTAGCCCCCCAATTGCGTAACACGGTAATGCGTTAAACTAAAAACAATTTTTTTTAAAGTTCTTACGACATTCAAGTCTCTGTCGCCCAAAGTAGGACAACCTATATCTTAGATAACAGGTAAAAACATTCGTAACTTTATGAACAAAACTGCTTTGCATCCATCAATAAAGAATAAATACGTTTTCTATACTAATATTATAAAAAGAAAACATTTGATCGCTTGTTTGTATGTATTGTGTAGGCTCCGAAACTACTGGACTGATTTGAAAATTTCTTTTCCTATTAGAATCCTACATTATCCCTGATGAACATAAGCCATAGAATATTTTCAAAAGCGTTAGGGTTCCGTTTGAAAACTTCAATAATGTAATAATGAATAAGTAACTAGTTATGTAATAAGGTTGTTGTTTTCTTTAATATTAACTTTTTATGCCTACGGAGGTGACTGACACTGAAAGAGCATCGGCAGAGGTATTATTTTGGCAAACAATACGTGTCGCATACAACCAAACAACGAAACGACTGCCAATACATAAAAGTTTTTGACGATCAATTTTCATAGACACGATTGCCTGTCTAGGTGCGAATTGTGTCTATTACCTCTGCAACTAAATTCTGATGTTTCATTGTGTAGATTACACAGAATGAAATAGAGATAATAATTTTACAATATAGATAAAAATATTTTTCATAATAATAGCCACTATAACTTTTAAAACTACAAAAATCGTTAAGTTCTCATGGCGATTTTGAAATGGATACAGTTTTTGTAGGTATTTAAGCGATGGAAAGAGAAACAATCTGCATCCCTTTCACATGTGCCTCAACTTTAACAAATGAACGCAAGCGACACGATAAGAATATAGTTATCTCTTTCTAATGATTGTTTCTTCCAGTTCAAAGTCCAACTTGTATCCATTTGAATATTGGGCTGAAATATGACCACGACCGCTCTGCCAAGAGCAAGGTAAAGGGGAAGTAAAAATTCGAAAGTTATTGTTTTATCTACGCAAAGGACGTTTGAAAAAATATTGTTAAAAAATTTGTTTCAAGTTGGGTTTCTATATGTTTGCGTTGTTCTTGTCTTGATGGGTAGAGGACAGGGTATTCTAGTTTGGGGTCAAGTAATTTATTATATTTAATGGTATTAATTACTATTACAATATAATAGACAAGTATTAAATATTATTCAGAAAAATAATAGCAACTACCTTCCAAATAATGAATAATATTAAAATATGCCGGTCTATGAAAATATTACGTTATATTACATTTAAATATAGGTATGGAATGTAAAATAATACAAGCTTTCATCACATCTATTAAAGATAGTCTAGATGCGGTTAATGAACCAACGTAACTTAATATGTATTTAAAAATATAAATGACCTATGTCTTAAAATCACAATCAGTGCGTGTTTTTATACGATTTTTTTTTACATCCACGTGCTTATTCAGCTTGACGTTGAATTAGAACGCGGTTTAGAGAAACTTATGTGAAATAATAGTGCGGATTTTTACGGATTAAAAATATAATTGTCACAATGCAAAATTGAAAAACGATAGAAGACAGATAAGAAGGATGACAGAAGAAATGTCAAAATATCTTCATAATTTATATTGACAATCGCCACAGCGGTAAATGAGATATGGTCTGTAGAGATTTAGTCAGATTCCATTCTTTACACCTGAGTCTATGCGGTTAGTTATAGTACCATAGTTTTCAAGTTTTAACAGTCTATCTATATGTCCATAATAGCAGTTGTTTTCCACGTGAATTAGAAATATTTGCTGTGTAACGAATTGACGCGTTAGTTATTATGCTTAGAACTCAATAAATTGTTTTAAAAATGACTAATATTTACTAAGGCCATATATTTTATTTCCTAAATTCATGTCGGTTTAGTTCTATCTAAGAATTACTCATACTTCATAAATAATGATTATAAAGGTATTTTAAGATGAAATCATGAATACATAATGTGGTTAACATAAAAACTATTGTAAAAAATACAATTGAATTTTGATGATATGATTTTGACATTGAATTAGACATACATACTTATTAATACATTTAAATAATATACCGGATTCAGTTAACATTTGAAACCGCAAATGTGGTATTAGTAATATTAATGAGCGTAATGTACGAAACAAAATAGACCAATCACACGCTTTTAAAATTGTAGATTAGACTTTTGACCAATGATAGTAATCCATTGCAACTGTCTACTGTCACCTAGCTGTAATTACGTTCTGTTACACGAATTTATAAAAAATCGTTTCTATTGTAACTTATTAATATATAAATAGCAGAAAGAAAATATTGCAAACTAATATTTAAATTGGATATTTGATATGCCTTATGGTTGCTGTGTTTAAAGATTTATTATTTATTAGTAAATATTTTTTACTGCATAAAATGCATTTAAGTAATGATCAGCTGATCAAGTCAAGCGTTATCTCTGAATACAGGTCTTCGAAGGTGTTCCTAGTTATACTAATTTTAAAATAGTATTAGCATAGTGGTCCTAGGTTCAATTCCCCGTCGAAACAAAAGTTTATTGACATATACGTATAATATTAATTAGGCTAAAACGAAGTGAAGAGTGAATTCACATAGGACAAGCGGCTTGTCACTTAAATTTGTATGCATGCCGCATGGCGCTGCTAGGCCTTACATATAACAAGTTGTCTGTTCGTGTCTTTTTTTATGTTTGATAGTTGTCGGACCTAATTAATTAAATAAATATCGTATTAGGCCTGAATATTGCAGTATGCAGGGTCTACATTGAGGTCAGGGTATTACATGTATCTATTTAGTAGTTTTAAATCGCTCTATTTTAGTAAATAAATTGACTTGCAATATATGTAGTTCTAAGATAGTTGACACAACATTCCGACTACTAGTCCATGACTTTCACTATGGCAGTGTATTCAGTCGTCGCATATTTCAGGCGTGCAGTAATAACTAGAAAAAAACACAGAGTGAAGGTACTTCAGGCATTTCTTATTGGTATATAAGTATTACATTTAAAAAATCAAAGTTCATTGACCTAATAACTTATCGGTAAATTTCGTTATTAAGATAATAATGATGTCGTAACCCGCTAAAAGTAGACCAATAAGATTAGGTTAGCAACAGCCAATATTCAAATTAAGTGGGTGTCTTTTATGATGTCTGAATGAAGCTCATAGAATATGCAATATGGAGATGCGTTTAATGGCCTGGCATGACTGAATCAAGACGTTTGTCTTGAGGTCAAGATCAATGCTGTCTGCTGTATTTATGTATTCTTTAAATACATACAATGAGCTGACTACAAACTAAAATAAAACAAACGCATAACACTCAGATTTAAAACCAATATGTTATAGCAGCGGTTCCCAAACTTTTTTGGCGAAGGAAAAGCTTTAATATAATTATAAAAAACTGATTTACATATATTTATGAATAATCATATTGTAATGTAATATTACGTAATATTTAGTTGGAATATTTAGATGTAACCTTATAATCTCCTTTTGGTAGGTATTTTTTGCAGTATTTTAGCCCTAGGGTTCCGCGGAACACAACTTTGAGAATGGCTGTGTTATAGTAATAAAAAATTGAATTAAATTTAAAAAAATAGTCTTTGTTACGATCGGAAGTCGAACCTAAACATGTGATCAAAATCTAGCCATAGAGAGAGGCCGTCAAATACTTTAAGAGTTAAAATTCAAATTTGCACACAACATACAGAATAATATTTAAAAACAATCTATGAACTGAAACAATAATTTTCAATTTCACAAACCATTTCACCATAAATTCATTAACAAACATTGTCGGAGTAAAACTTAATAGCTCGCGTAATTTCCCAACTTTCAACGACCATCCGCCTGTTCACAACAATATCAGACCATGCGGAAAATCGACTATTGTCAAATAGAATAATCTGGCTTTGTTTAATAAACAATTGCACAACGCAAAAAAAATCTTAAATCAAAAATATATTTTCGTAGTCTTTAAAACAGCCATTCTCAAAGTGTGTTCCGCGGAACTCTACGGCTAAAATATTGCAAACAATACCTACCAAAGGGAGATTATAAAGTTACATCTAAATATTCCAACTAAATATTACGTAATATTATATTGCAATATGATTATTCATAAATATATATAAATCAGTTTTTTATAATTATATTAAGGCTTTTTCCTTCGCCAAAAAAGTTTGAAAACCGCTGCATTATGATGAAAAAATAGTTACTAAGTACAGAGATGCCGGCACGAATCTAAAGGCGACCTTGATCTGTACGCCGATAAGCGGGCCACAACGAGCGTCTGTGATTGGTTCTGTAGTCTATCTACTATAGTACTATCCCCACTACTTTTGCTCCTACCTAAAGAACAGCGTCGATATATGTCTTTATTACCTGGATATCTCACATATGGGTTAATAAAATTAAGTTGACCATGTCTAAACAATAAATCAGGCTCATCATAGCGAGATAAAATTGCGGTAAACTGAGTTTGGTTTGTGTTAATCCATTCGAATGGTTACCCATAATTGTTAATGATTTTCTATGACGAATTCTATAGACAAATTCACTTTACGATTTAATTAGGAATATGAACAAGAGTTGTTCGTTATTGCCACGCGTCCTCGACTTTTTATAAGACTAATTTTAAAAATTCATAAATATAAAACCGTAAAAGTATGTCGTAATTATGAAAATAAAAGTCCTTCTTGAGTGCAGAGGCGGCTCGTCCTAAAGAGCGCTGGTGCAGTGCACTCCCACGAAAATTACAGAACTTATATTATAGGAGCGTATATATAGGTAATATAATATACTATTGTATAGGCATAGTAGAATAGAATGAATGTAATGTAAGGATAGTATGTATTATGAAGAAATATAGATTACTTCTGTAATTTTCGTGGGAGTGCACTGCACCAGCGCTCTTTAGGACGAGCCGCCTCTGCTTGAGTGTGATCATTTATCGAACTTGTTAACGACTATTAGACAATGAGGTAGTCACGTACCATTATACAAATCATATAAAAGATTATATAACTACCCTCTCATAGCTTACATATGTATATACCTAACAAAAAGTGAATGTAATATTATAAAAAACCTGATATATATTCTATCATATGTATCTATTTCATTATCTACCAGCTAACCTTTGTTGGTGTAAGCGGTGATATTTGGTGCAATGTGAAGAAAATAATTACTAAATATACACAATACATACATATTTATGAAGAAAAGTTATAAGTGAATTAAATAAATAGTAGAATTAAGAGATATTCTAATTTGTATATATATATATATATAGTGATATTAAGTAATTCACGGTATTTATTCAACTTATTTAAATAGTTTTATGTGCTTTCAATAACTTAATTCGATATTTAAATAATTTAAGATAAAGAATAAAGTTAGTTAATATGTGCAAAGAATAAACAATGCGTAGATTCTTCCATATTGGAAGGCAGACGCCTCCCACTATAATGATGTAGATCAGTGCAACAAGCTTGGCAAACTAGAGAATATGATTCAAAACAAAACATTTTATAAATAATATTCGTTATTATAAAGTGTAAGAGGGGACGCTCAGAGACAGCTGACATGGCGGCTTGCCAGAATGGTGAGAGCACTCAGATGTGTCGATGCCAGCCACGATAGAAGTTACCGTTAGTTACATGAGTTAGACGATGCGATCTTTCATGAATAATATTCGATTTTATTATTATTTAAAAAAAATTAAATAACTCGAAGAGGGTAGACACATTTTTGATATCTTTTTTAAGAACAACATGCTTTTTACTCTATGAATGAAGTCTGTGAAACCTGATTGTATCTAGTAGTTCAGCCATTCTCAAAGTGTGTTCCGCGGAACCCTAGGGCTAAAATACTGCAAAAAATACCTACCAAAGGGAGATTATAAGATTACATCTAGATATTCCAACTAAATATTACGTAATATTACATTGCAATATGATTATTCATAAATACATATAAATCAGTTTTTTAAAATTATATTAAGGCTTTTTCCTTCGCCAAAAAAGTTTGAGAACCGCTGTAGTAGTTAATATTTGTTGTTGGAGTGAGTAGAGGGCGCTGTCGTCGTTGCTGCATATTGTTGTATTGATAAATACAGTTGTATTTTGACAAGTCCAAGTGTTCCAATAGGAATCTACGGTTGACGGATTAGAAATTCTATGTGTATGTTGATTTGCTTAGAAATATGAGTTATATACTTAGGGCTCATTCAAGTATTACGTAAGCGCTCGAGGGGGGCGGGGGAGTCTTTGCTTTGCTTATTTTTGATGACATGGTGGGTGGGGGGGTCGATATCGTGATTACGTCAGCAATTATATCAATAAAAAAAAAGAATACATTAAAAGAAAAATGCATATAGGTACCAATGATTACGTAAGCATGGGGGGGGGAAGAGGTTTGTTTACTTTTGCTGACAAGGGTAAATAATTGTAAAAAATCAGCTTACGTAATACTTGAATGGCCCCTTAGGTATTAGCTTTATTTATATTAATTGTATTACACATTTAAAGATGCTGTAAATTAAGCGATATTACTGATATTACGCGGATATGATTGCAGAGATTTTTGTGATTTCTTCTCGTTATATGCCTTTCTGAAATCACTGTAAATTCAGTGAACGCGCAGGAGTCAGAAGGGTCTATGCGAAATTGTGAGTCGTGTCTCTGGATGTTACATTGATCTCAATTTGACATACACCCTTGTCGATAATGCATTAGACATGCGAGAGTAACCAGTACAATTTCAAACAAAAACAATGTATAGAGTGATTATTATTTCATAAAATGCTTTTGAATTTTACAGTAATTTTTTATAGTAGTTTTATTGTAATTATAGGAATACTAGCTTTTACCCGCGGCTTCACTCGCATTTAATACATTAAATAAGTATCAGAGATCATTTCAATAGAAATGAATCAATATGATTCCAAACAGCTGAAACTATAGTCGATTGGAAAAATAATAATTATTTTTTAAATAAAAAGTATCCTATGTTACTTCTAGTACCTCCAAAAATATGTGTACAAAGTTTCATGATGATCGGTTAAGTAGTTGTTGCGTGAAAACGTAACAAACAAACTCACATTCACATTTATAATATTAAAGGGATATCATGTTAATCGTGTTTTTTCGAGTTAAAGTGTGCGCAGTGTACATGAAACAAGATGACTAAGTATGCGCAGTAGAAAAAAGAAGGTAGTCATAGACAAAAAGAGATAAGATATAGAGGAATACAAAAGCGCCTTTCTTATATCTAGGGACATATATAAGTACTATGCATATTATGTTACTGTAAAATACATATATACATTTTCATAGTAATAATTCGAAGTATTGATTTTCGGATACAGTGTTATAGTTTTATGAACTTTTTCTTAGAATTATTTATTAATTTTTAATTGATGGCGTGTCTAAATAATTTTTAATTTATCCCTTTTTATCGAAAAGCGTTTAAAATATTCTTGATATATTCATAAAATAAAATATGTAATCAATTTTGAATTATTTTACTTGTTGAATAACGATTTACTTAAATGGTCAATTATTTCCAGTATCCTTAGCGTTTATGGTGAAACGAAAGACACTGTTAAAGGATCCTTGTGAAGGTAGCAAGTGTACATGGCAATCGATAGGGGCGCAAGAGGGCGCTGCTCGCTGACCTATATACAAAAGAGGGCAGTATACTAACCGTACGGGAGCATAGCGTGACGTAGACATCGTTTTAGATTATTGTTGTTCTTTAAAACTCGATATCGATATGTAAGTTTGTCGATGTCGATAAATTGTTCGTTTGTTTTGTTTACTTAGAAATCTGTTATAATAATAGTTTATAAAAATCATATTGAAAAAAATATTTTAGTTAAAGTAAAAATAAATAAATAAATAAATTCTTTATTGCAAAAAAATTCACATGGGCGAGCTTAATGCCGTCGGCATTATCTACTAGCTAACCTTTGTCGGTGTGAGCGGTGATATTTGGTGCAATATGAAGAAAATAATAACTAAATATACACAATACATATATATTTATGAAGAAAAGTTATAAGCGAATTAAATAAATAGTAGAATTAAAATATATTTTGTTTTGTCATAAAATGTTTGTTCAGAAGATTTTTAAAAATGTGAAACGATGGAAATATGTATTATAAGTAAAATAAATAAAAAATTAAAATATAGTTCAGTGCCCATTAAAAAACTAGGACGGAAGCAGACGTGAAATGGCGGCAAATCAATCAGCTGTGCAAAATGCATCCGCCATTTTGCCCATTAAAACTGAACACGATCGTGATTAATTTTGACAGCACCAATGTCTGTGATTGGATGGTTATTATTTTTACCCGTTGTTGTTTTATTATGCAATTTTATTGAATTAATGCGCAGTAAAGCTTATGTCAAGGATTAATTACATTTTAAGTTATTCTCATTTTGAAGTCTAAAGCGTCCACAGCGGTCATGTCACGTATTAGGCGTACAATGCGTCATTATATGTGTATGAAACGTCAATGTACGCGTATAGCACACGAATTTTACAATTAAAGACGCAATAAGTTATTTTTGACATGAGGGGTTTATATTATATTCGACATTGGCAGAATTGTCATTAGGTCATTAATAAAAGAAGACGCAATAAATCATCTTTCGAGTGCACATGATCATTATTTTATATTTGATAATGAAAAGAAAATGATTACATAAATAAAGAAGTAGATTACGCCATGTTCCAAAAGTAGGGTTTGCAGAGACAAAGCCTGATCATGGTGCGATTAAATATTAGCTTCAAGCTAAAAGGCTATTGAAATATGGACAAGAAGTACTGCCTCATCAAGTCTGCATATATGCATAGTCAAGGGATTTTTTTGAGCTCAGATAGAACGCAGTCCATTGCTAGCTTTCTTATAAAAACTCAGTAGAAAATAAAATATATTCATTGTTATATTATTAATTATATTATTAAAAATGAAACCTTTAATAAGGAGATTAAAAATCCGATGAAAAAATGAGAAAACATTCTAGTTTGAGGTCAAAAAATTGTATGCGAATATGTAAGATAATAATAATAATAAGTTTTTTATTGCAAAAAAGAAATCAAATAGGAAAAAGGCGAAATTAATGCTCTTAAATGAGTGCAAGCAAATAAAATAAATACAAAATAATACAAATAATTTTGGTAAATATATTTATTATTATTGTATATGTAAATAAACTGAAAATATACAGAATTCTGTTTTCAGTAGATATCCAGTATCTGTCATTGGGTATTAATGAAACGGTAAACAGATGTTGGGAGGTTACCTACTTGAGAATTTTCTAAATGGTGTATTTTTGGAATTGGTGAATCTTTTACGCGACACGTTCTGTTTGCGATACGCAAATTGCTTCTATATATATTTCCTGAAATATTTTTAAAACTTTTTTCTATCCGTTACAATATAATATACTATAGTGGCACGCGTGCAGTTGCGTACATCTGTCAATTTTGTTTGTACGCGTACGTCATAGGAAGACAAGTTATCAATGTCTACCTACATATAACAATCACCACCGCTATGCCTGCTGTTCTATCGGTGTAAAACACGACTAGGGCTTTCATATATGGCGTTTGAAATGGTACCACTTGGCACTACTTAAATATAAAAAGCATTTATTTCAAATATAATCTGTCTGACCCCAGTTAATGAGAAACGTGTCAAGTATGTACGGTGTAAGGTTTCCATTGATTTTTAGTGATTCAAAAGCCGTATATTAAATTAGTTATGAAGAAAACTTAGTTTTCTTATGTAACATGCTTTTGTTTTGTTTATAGGCAAATTATACTTAGCATCGATAGCATTTGTCATTATTTAGTCTATACACATACATGTATACATAAGATATCCTATACAGTAAAACCCCGCTTTACGCGACCCCGTTATGCGCTGTTTCACTATAACGCGAAATTCAAATTTATTACGAAAGAGTGCGTATAAACATAATGTAGTCATCAACTTCTCTATGGTCGCGGGAATTTCAGTTAACGCGATTTTTTCCGGAATGTATCCCTCGCGTAAAGCGGGGCATTACTGTATTATATTGTAAGGTATGCTAAAGAAGTGTTTAAGAGCTATTTGGGAAGTACGCACTATAACGTCTCGTTTTGTTCTATAGATAGCAAAAAACGCAATTTTTAAGTATCAACATTAGACAGATAGTGTCTCAGTTTTAATTTTGATACTTTATATTTTAAAACACACTTAATGATGACGTACTAATAAAAAAAAAAACAAAACACAAAACAAAGAAATAAAATTATAAGATTATTTGAATTAGTTTAAAACATATTTAAAATGCACATACGACGTTTTTATTTTACAATTTCAAAAAACGAATTCAAGCTTACAGATTATAATAACAATTTAATTATTCATTTATTTATATGCTACGGCATTGATATATCATAATAGAAATCATAAATCGATCGTCGGTTGTGATATGTCGTTTTGAAAATGAACTACTACAGACTGCAATCGTAAACAAAAGGATTGCGATTACCATTATTTTGCAAAGGGAATGACCTTATTAAAACGCCGGGGGATGCTCGGGAAATGTTTAATGTTGCTTGGAAGGATGCCAACGGGCACATGTTGTATTCAGCGTGGATATAGGTTATGTAAAACGCCTGATTCCGACCGCCTTTGTTACCCTTTAGTATTTTATGAGATTTATTGCTTATGACCTAATAATAATAATAATAATACAAATATAACAATTTTGTAGTAAAATATGTATGTATAAAGTATTTTCTTTGCATTTTTGAGTTCAATGCGACTCTTTAAGTAATAAAATATTAATTCCGTGTTATTGATAATTATAAATTAGTAAAACTGCGGAAAAAATATCGAAAAAAAAATTGTCTAACATTTTTACTTATATAAAAAATAAAAATAAAATAGTTTATTAATAGATAATTTTTGTACATAAAATAGCAAGGGCCCCTGTACTAGGTCCGGAAACCTGTCCTACTGGATACCCCGGTTATAGGTCCGTGTTCGTATTTTTTTTATTGTAAAACTATATAAATTAAAATAATTATTAATAAAAAAGAAATCTAATTAATAATATATTGGACAACGCTTCAGCAGCAAAGTGGCTAGTTTAAATTGCGATAGAAAAAAACATTAAAAAAAATACTATAAAAAGTTTATGTTACCTTCCCTTAACTCATATCATATGGTAACCTAGATTGAAATAAGGGTATTGTATGTATTTAATATTAATTATTTATTTATTTAAAATATAATTAAATGAAAAAACAGAAGGGTAACGTTTTTATTTAATGTAATTTTATTATTAAAATGAATGACGATCAGACCGCAAATGTCAAACTTAATTGCTCCAATTCCGATACAGAAAGCTCAATTCAATAGAAACTCGACGAGCCTATAAATAAAATTTTAAAACATTATCCCTCAATACCGCACTAAGATCAGAAATAAACACGTCGAGACCCACTTTTAAAAGGTCATCACAAACTCGGATTGGATTGTTTCCCCCAAATAAGGTCAGAATAGAAATATTTTGACCCAAATTGATGATGTGGCAACCCTTAAAATACAACAAATTCAGGTCAGGCAATAAATAAAACTATGCAATGCAGAGAAGGCTTCTTTCTATTTATGGAATTTGATTAGTGTACTATCGAAATGTAGATCTAAATTTGCAATAATATTAATAATAGTAACAAGACACTTTTTCCTACAACAAGCCAAAATACAGGAAACAGCTTGATACTAACTATCTTCAACTAACTAACCAGAATTTTAATTTTGTTTTTTGTTTGTGATTTTTTTTCTATTCTTGTAATTTTATTAGAAGTGTAGTATCTATCCCTTTATCACCTTGAGCTTAATTTAGTTTATATAATAGTAGTACTTTTTATAATATGTAGTTTTAATGCAATTTGGTAGGTAGGCTTTATAAATAAATAAATAAATAAAGAAATCCATTTTCATTCAGAAAATACGATGGGTCAATTGACTACATTTTTGAAAAAATTACAAAACATTAATATCATAGAGACAGTTTTAACACTAGAACTACTAACCGGTCAATATGACCGGTTTCAAAAATTCTTCACAAGACTTTTATATACAACCCTACTTCTTATTTTTTGTAAACGATTCTATTATTTACAATTCTACAATCAATTTATTGAATTATATTTAATACTTTGCACGCACAAATCATCCGGTCATTTTGACCGGTTGGTAAAAATAGGTCATATTGACCGGCTCGTAGGTCTAGTGTTAATATATGTCAATTTGTTGTGAAGGTTCCACCACCATAGGTTACTACAATTTATAACAAATTCTATAGTTCAAATTTCGAACTATTTAAGTTAAGTTTAAACCAACAAATTAACCCCATTTACGTTCTAATAGCTAACTATTACAACTACCTGATTTATTTCGTAGATTTAGGTAGATTACAAAATTAATTGCCTCATTCCAACTCGATTTATACGACTAGTTCAAACTTACCATCTTAATATAACGATTAATTAAATAGCAAGTTAGAAGTTTAGATGAGGATTGATTTTTATTATTATTGTTATTTTTAAAAATTTTTTTGTTTATAACTATGTGGCGTTTTCCTTTAAAAGCTGAAAATACTTATTTAAGAAGATTTTAGGTTTTGACATTTGTTCTGTCAGTGTCATTTTTCTTGTCTTTCTGTGGGCTTATCACGAATTTTAGTCTGGCTTTCGAACCGAGTTCGCTTCAAGCGATTTGTATGGAAATTTGAGCAGCGCCACCGCGTGCGGATTTGGAACTACAATATTTTAGATACTTTTTGTTAATTTTCGAACGTCTCGATCTTTCGTTCATTTGATAGATTGCTGGTGCTCGTTAGTCGTTAGTAAAAATTCATGATCCCGATTTACTTTTACCCGTTTTACTTGTGACAGCTCGATTCGAAAGCCAGACTAAATTCGTGATGAGCCCACTGTTCCTTTTGTTGTCAACAATACATTGTGATAAATATGTTTTCAATATATTTTAATCTGCTATATTTTTATATATTTTCCTGAAATCTATTTGGTTCTTGTTTTTTTTTTATGTAACATCTAAAATGTGCATTTTTGTAATTTTAGTGTTATCTATACCTTTATCATCTTGAGCATGCCGTCCTATTCTATAATTAAAATTTCATTTAGTTTGTATAACAGTAGTCCTTTTTATAATATGTACTCCTAAAGTAAATTTTGTAGGTAGGGTTTATAAATAAATAAATATTATGACACATCAGCATGTTTTCTAAAGTACTTTATATAAGTTATAGTACATACCATATTTAACGGTCACATAATAGGCCATAGTAACGTCAAATTAAAGTCTAAAGAATGTATTGAAAAAAAAAACAAAAGAATTCAAATTTTACTCAATATAACAAAATTACTCTTTGTAATCTATATATTTATACATAATACTATAACAAACAAACTATAAGATTATGAGATATTGAAGCTTATGTATACGTTATACAGGTTGATTATTTTACACGGAAATTGTAAAAAATATATATATAAATATATTATATCATTCGTTGTTTTTCTTATTACACCAAAGCTACCAATATAATAAAAAAAACTATATCACCCCAACCTAATTAAAAAAGAACACGCTATATATTCTTCCAATAATAGTATGCCAGTGACAAACACCCATGAGACGGTTAACGGCGGGCACACACGCCACCGAACAAAACTACGAAACAAAACACTAAATTATAAAACTAATTTGAACAAACTCCGGCTAAAACAAACTTTCGCCAGCACCAAAATTACTAGTAAATATTACGCTTTAGAGACCTGCTCGGGACTAGTTTTTATTAAAACTTAACCGCTTTAATCGTACGTTTTTCCTCCACGGAAATAACGAGAAGTTCAGGAACAAAGTAGTCTATGATACGACGTTTGAAATAAAAGAATGTATATATAGGTA
This sequence comes from Tineola bisselliella, assembly GCA_028551675.1. Taxonomy (NCBI): domain Eukaryota; kingdom Metazoa; phylum Arthropoda; class Insecta; order Lepidoptera; family Tineidae; genus Tineola; species Tineola bisselliella. The sequence continues at coordinate 83,131 of JAPWLS010000404.1, read as the reverse complement.
TGTTTAAACTCTTTTATATGCCTGCCTAGTAGATATATGTCATATATCTACGCACAATTCAATGTGAAGCGTGTAGCAGATGTTTTTTTTGACTTAGTACCTCCAGTATATTACGAAAATATTCTTACTTTAAGCCTGAAGCATGAATCAATAAAAAAACCAGTATAATACGTGCTACTTACAAACGATTCTACTGCCTTGATCGGACTCGAATATAACTACTTCTCTCCAATTTCCAACCTAATATTTTAAATTAAATATTATAATTTAAAATAGTATAACTTTAAAAACCTTAAAAAAACAACGAATTTTATTTAATACTAATAGTTTTATGTTTATGTTTACGAAATAAATATTTGTACTTTAGATTTATTGGAAAGATTAGATGCTTTGAGATTTCAGATGGGGATACTATATTACATCAATAAATGTTAGAAGGTACGAATGTATCGCCAAATGAAATAAAACTGTAGTACATCACTTTGGTCTATTGTCAATAATTTCCGCAGCGTACGCAATATAATGATTTTTTTTCACATTTTGGGTTACATTATTGGAGTTTTCATACGGATCCTTAACGTTTTTGAAAATATTCTATAGCCTATGCTCATCAGGGATAATGTAGGATTATAATGGTAAAAGAATTTTTCAAATCGGTTCAGTAGTTTCGGAGCCTATTCAATACATACAAACAATCAAATTTTTCCTCTTGATTATATTAGTATAGATATATACATGTACAGAAACATTGACTTTTCCTGTTGACATAGAAGGAAACATGATTCTGAAGGAATGAAATCAAAAGTTATTTAACGCACTTGAACTAGGGCGGCTAGGTGGAGTGCGCGCAAGGGGAGGTACTATCGATATTAGACCCCGTAAATAGGTCACGGTCTTGAATCAAGTTACACGTGGAAGTTCGCACGAAACAATCCTTATTTACTTATAAAGTGTTTTAAAACCGAGGTTTATTTTCTAATTGACGTTTTAGACTCCCTAAACTTCACATCCCAAACCTTTGAAGACCTAGTTCTGTTTTTCTCTTGTTTGACTCTTGTTGCGTTGTTTTTAAAGTTGAAATTGCTTTGTACGAAAATATTGATATAACCTACATTATGTCATGCAAATTTGAACCTTAGTATACTTGATATTAATGGGTATATTCCATAGTGGAATTTTTAATTTGTTCCGAAATATATGTAGATAACGCGCCTTAAATTCATTCATATAGGCTACAAAATTGAGCTTATTCATAGTTCGAGCCTACATCGGACGTCTCTTTTACTCTTTGTAGGTTTGACAGAGATGTAACTAGCACGTCACGCGCTTGAGCCTGACCGACTTTTGATATTATCTTTTCAGAATTTCTAAAATTTTATCTGTTTAAATGTTTATGTAGAAAATATTTATCTTATTTTTTATTATAAATGTACCCTCTGATCTTTACTAGAATTCGAATGCATACCCTCGAGTTTAGAAGGTACATAAAGTGCCTGAAAATGGCGAGCAAGTATTTTCAGCACCCATCAGCACAATTTAAAATTCGTAAAACACATTCATGAAACAGCCATTGATGGACACGAAATTTTCTCAGATAATTTTTTTATAAAAATTATAAGGTCATTTTTTAAATTAAAATCAATAATGACATGTAAAAAAATGTTAATACCAAAATAAATAATCTGTTTCCTCGTGTTTTTGTAGAAACGTACAAGCGTGTCTTGTGTCGTGTTTTTTTTGTACAATCTACATATTCTTCAATAATTCCTGAAAGCAATTCCGCTACGAAGACTGGTATGGTTATTAAAGTTGTTACATTTCTGGGTTTCAGTGACCGTGAATGTTAAGATGTGACGTCAAATAACAATGTTACGTCATAATTTCAACTATTTCAAACAGAAAATTGATCGACTTAAATAAATAATTTAACTGAAAAACAATATTCGGTTTAGATATATCATTCTCACTTGTACAGTCGTAACGATTTATTTAATGTAAAATAAATAATAACGGTCACACATGTGGGTAGGAATGAATACTGTACTCACCAGGATGCGACCTGTCGTGGTCTGGCCAGAGATGAGTTCGCCGGCCCAGTCCTTAGCTTCGGTCATGAAGGTGCCCTCGAACTCCTGCTTGCCCTGGCGCGCCGCCTTCTGCTCCTTCTGCTTGGGGTCGTTGGGCGACAGCTCCGGCTCCTTGCGGCAGAACACGTACACGAACAGTCGGCACACGCCCACGATGCAGATCCCGCACGCGAACGTGAACATCGACGACAGCAGAAAGCACCACCATTTTCGCACAACAAGACAGTCATCTTCAGAGAGCGACACGGTCGTCGTCTCATCTTCGGACGAAGCCATTCCCCGAGGGCGGAAGGCCGACAGCGCGCCATGCACGTCGTGTGTGCGCGCGCTCGCACGCCGGCCGCGCGCGACTGATGACTACTGTCGACCGCGCCCGCCCCGCGACCGCTACCGACCCGTCTACTAGCGCCAACGCCGCGCGCGCCGATCGATCCGAGCTAGCTGCGGGACGCCGCCGCCATGCTGCCGAACACTGCTGACCGCCCTGGAACCGCCGCCGGATTATTTATGCAAGCCTTTAGATGTGTTAGCTCATCGTCTTTTGTCGCATCCGAGTAGACGGTGTAACTTTGTGAAACCCGCGGCTCCTCAGTATCAGCGACGCGAGCACACTATGACATAAAGTTAGACACATCAGTAAATGGTATATGGACGTAAGGAGCTGGCGAGCGATTATTTACGAATGAGCGTCGTAAAGGTCAATGTTTTCCGCACAAGGGAGGTTCTTACGTCACACGTAGCGCGGTGCTACGCGGCTACGGAACCGCTACGCGCTACGAGTCCTGCTCGTTATACCGAGGTTGTAGTTTCCTTTGTTCTCTGTACGAATAAGGATTTTATGACTGAAAATGTATTCAAAAATGCAAATATTATAATTCTTTACATAAACTACTAACAAAAGAATAAATTGTCACCAATCACACGAGCTATGTTATACTGGTAACACAGCGTTAAGCTATTCCTTTAGCTGTACTGTGACCTTGATCGTTGTTAAATCGATAGATAGCGGTTGGAGCTTATCAACCACAATCTAATGCAAAACTCTATTCTTGAAATTTCGATACTACTTGTTAAAAAACCAAGAATTTAGTCATAAATTCTAATTATACATTTCGTATAAGAATAATAATTTAACTTGGTCAAACTTGTTAAAAGGCGCTTTTGTTAGACTTGTTTTTTATAATTTATTTTTAGCTCCCCAAACGCGCATTGTGCCATATAGAGTTGTATGTAATAGGTATGTTAAATAGCGTGGGAATAGTGCTACGGTATTTTTCCTTGAAACAGAAAACTACCGTCACTTCTGTAATATTTGTTTTTTTTTATTTTGAATATTATGACCTATACAGTACTAAAGGTAAAATAAATGCCATAAAAAATAACCTATACTGAATTGTAAGTCATTTAAAGATATAGATAGATCTAGACTAAATTTTTAATTATCTTTCGAAATCAAAAACTCAAAAAAAAATCGAGATATTTGGCAAAAGTTGACTTGTGACTAATCTTATTATATAAATGTCCATGTTAAATAATTTTAAAATAATCAACGACGCACTAACCAACCAATTTGGAAGTTAAAATCGCGTCTTCCTTTGTCTTCTTTCTCGTATTTTCGATTGTTTTGAATTGACCAAAATATATACCCTAAACTAATATTTGTCGAATGAAAACTTTTTACAAATTCAAAGTTGGTGGTGGAAAACTGGTAGTTCGTCACACGCACTAAATCTAGATTTAAATTTTTCTGAAGCAAAGATATATCAACAAAATGCCGCATCTGATATTATTTTGCGTATTTAGCAGGCCTAGAGACGGGGTAAAGCACTGTTTTTTTTTTTAAAAAAATCTATTTAATTATGAAACAGATATATTCCAATAAAATTTAATTATTATAATTTTCATAATAATTTTAATAGTAATATTATTGTGAAGCAACACCGCCATCTAGTGTTGAATTAAGAAAACAAAGTGAAAGGTAAAAATAAAAGTCCATAACTTTATCAATATATTTACAAAACAATTGCAACAAATGCTTTTATATTGAAAACTATATAACAAGTATTAAAGTTTTTCTATTGGCTAAATTTTAATTATTACTACTTAGAACAATGTGTCACGTTGATGTGTTTATTAACAATAAATTGGCAGACGGTTGATAGTCCCAGTCTGCCTGAAGTTTTTCTATATAAATAATTTGTTATTAAAAAAAGTCTGTAATCAAAACATTTTTTACATACACCTAATATTTATAGACACCCTATAAGTCTTGAAAATTCAAAACAACTGAAGTTTGGTATAAAAACAATATGCCAGTGAAGTCCAATAATATTGCAAACGCATTTATGAATTTCCTCCCCCGTTCCCCGCTCTTTTCCTTCCCCCGCTATTAACCACAATTTTAAAAATTGAACGCAGGAATGAGGCTAGTGACTAATTAGACACTCGAACGGTGTGTTTTTGTTTTTCCTTTCTCTGTGAGTTAAGTGCATTTTGTGTTCACTATGCCTAATTTTCAATATTCAAAAATACAGTCCACTTGCTTTCCTACATTGCTTAATACATTTTCAGCTCCGAACGTTCACATTGTATATTCTATATTTAAATACCAATTATTTGTTCATTATTTATAAAATAGTTGATGAGTTAAACCGATTCACTCCAGCAATCTAGTGTTAACTCATAAATCTTTTTTAAATTGGTTTATAGTCTCCGATCCAGTTCCTTTGTTTTAAATTTAAAACGTCTTTTATATAAAATAGCAAACCTTGAATAGTGATATGGACTTATTCACCTAATCCGAGCATTGAATACAAGTTTTACATGATAGCAACAATTGAATTTAATTCTTCATATATTAATGACAACCAGAGGCGGCTCGTCCTAAAGAGTGCTGGTGCAGTGCACTCCCACGAAAATTACAGAAGTAATCTATACACACTATCCGTACATTACATTCATTCTATTCTACTATGCCTATACAATAGTATATTATATTACCTATATCTACGCCGCTGTAATATAAGTTCCGTAATTTTCGTGGGAGTGCACTGCACCAGCGCTCTTTAGGACGAGCCGCCTCTGATGACAACCGAGTGCCTTAAAATATTCTAGTTTAAATTTACCAATCTTGTTAATAGAACAAAACAAAAAACGCACCGAGACAAGTTATTGAATGTTGGTGGAGGTTATTTTCCTTCATAGATCTAATGTAGCAGGAATTATAAGCAAAATAATTTTAAATAAATTCCTTTAATATGTTTTTCCGCAAAGTAACGCCTGTAACAATTAATGATATTAATTATACAAAACAAATTCTTACTATATTGGAGTCTAGAAAAACCTATTACAAAATATCATTATATATTTAAAATCATTGATAAATATATTGGTATGACAGGCTGTGTCGGTTCAGCCCTTGAGACTTAAAGGAAGAGAGTAACCCTTAAATTATAAAATGCAAGCAATTACAAAATAAACAGATTTATTTCTCAGGAACATTTTCTCCGATCCAATCCAAGTAAGGTGGATTCCCATTTTTAATGGGCAATGATATGACTTCACAGACATCATAGGGGTGGTTAGAGCGCACATATTGTGTTAATTCATCCACTTTTGATGTTCTTGTTTTGATCATTAATAATGCCTGTAAAATAATTATAATAAGGGCACATTAGCACTAGCCTTGTAATAGTTGGGTGAGATGCACTACATTATAAACTAACACTAATTAAAATATATACATGCTGATACCATACTGCCAGCCATTGTCTTATGATCTCAGTTTAAAATAATATGTAACTAGCATAAACTTTTACCCCAGTTAATTTTTTCATACAAAAAGGTTATACACACACCCTATAGCCTAGTACTGGGTTTAGATTAATTACTAATCTTAAACAATGTTATATTTACTACTATAATAATATAATAAATAGTCAACCTGGTTGACCTCAAGTGACAGCTCACTATAATCCTAATGTAAATATTTCCTTCAGAATTATTTAAGGCAGTGGTTCCCAAAGTTGATGATGCGACCCACTTTTGCCTAGTACTCTTAGTACAGCATACCCCCGCAGCATTTAATTAATATTTCATTGCTATAAAATTCGCTTATTAACTATAAATCCATTAATTATACTGTAACAGTGATGGTTTATCTTATCAGTATTAATTTGATTTTGACCCCCAGTTTGGGAACCACTGATTTAGGGTTTAAACCTAAAGAATAAGAAACTAAGTGCTCACAATGAAGACATGCTATGCTGTAACCTGATATATTTTTATGTCTATACTAATATAATAAAGAGAAAACATTTGATTGATTGTTTGTCTGTTGACTGAAATATGAAACAATGCTACACTTCATATCTTCATTACTACGCCAACGAAGTCGCTGGCAACTGCTAGTCTTAAATAACCCCTAAATCTTATCAACAACACACAAAAGCAGCTAATTCTTCATGTATTTATTTTAAATTGCATATCACAGTAACAATAGTCGAAAAATTACCTCACTATCTTCGTTAATTTCGTTTTTCCATTCATAAATAGAAGTGATTTGCGGAATAATATTAACACATGCCGCTAACTTATTTTTTACCACGCCATGTCCTATTTTTTTGCCAACTTCAGTATTAGGCACCGTCACATAGGCTACTGAGTATATATCTGTAATTAATAATAAAATATCAAATGTTAAATGTGATCCTGGAAATGCAATTACTGTAGCGGATTTATTAATATTTACCTGCTTCAGATTCCCCAGACGACATATTTTTTGTAGATGCTACGAAGGAAGGTCTAAGTACAGATAAGTACAATGTTAAAAATACTTTTTTATTTATATTTAAAAGCATAATAGAATATAGGAGACGGACCGAAATCTTTCGATCCCAGCTGTCAATTTGACAGATTTGATAGTGCAAGTTTTAAACAAATCAGGCACAGATTTTTAATTTTGCTTCGGCACACATATATATTTTTATATTATGCTGATATTTCAACCACTATCTTAATATTTATTAACTATCTAAATGAATTCGTTTTTTCGTTTCAGTTACAATAAGAATAAATTAATAATGTGTGTAATGTTTCTTATGTGTAATTGGTTTCTCAGTACAAATAAAAATTTAATAAAATTATCAAAAAATGAAATTATGTTCAAATGTTACTGCTTTAAGTACTGGTTTTATAAGAATGGGATGCAGTAAAAATGAACAAAATTATTTTTTATATCTAGCTTTGTTGTTCAATGAGTTTTAAGCTAGAGTCACGACTACTACTCCATGGAGATGTTTGCAGGCACTAATGACTTCCACTATACCGGCCCAAGGGGATGAATGTAGACTACCAAGATTGAGAAGGTATATCCCCTTGTTATACTCGATTATTTCAAAACTGATCCCGTAACGTGACTAAGTCACTTCAATGGGCTTATCACAAATTTAGTCTGACTTTCGAATCGAGCTGTCACAAGTAAAACGGATCCGTTAGCAATCGGGATCATGAATTTTTACTAACGACTAACGAGCACCAGCAATCTATCAAATAAACGAAAGATCAAAACGTTCGAAAATTAACAAAAAGTATCTAAAATATTGTAGTTCTAATTTCCTGCTGCTCAAATTTCCATACAAATCGCTTGAAGCGAACTCGGTTCGAAAACCAGACTAAAATTCGTGATAAGCCCACAGAAGTGTAAGGCTTATAAGTGGCGATATAAACGATAATCTTCAAATGAATATGACTGGATTTTGGACTGGAAGGAATAATCATTAGAAAGGAATAATTATATTCTTGTTATTCATTTGTCGAAGTTAAGGCATGTGTGAAAGAGATGCATATATCTTCTTTGCCGTTCATGGCACCGCGATCGTTTCTCTTTCTATCGCGTATGAACCTACTAAAACTGTATTCATTTAAAAATCCGTGTGTACTATTTAACCATACTAGGTTAATAACCATAATCTGTCTGCCTACTCTTAAATTTAATTAAATAATGTCCTAAATAATATAATTTTTAAGTACAAAGTCCATTAACATAGACAGTTTTTTTTTGCTGATCAACCTGTCAGCGAAACCTAGATCTAAATAAAATGCATTAATCGTTTAAAAATATTTTATTTATTGATAGATATATACATAATAGACTGGCTCATTCGCAACCAACATCGAAGTCCTCATTCGCACGCCCTTCCGGTTCCTCTTTTCTTTCATTCCAAATTCAAATTGATAGATTTATTTATAAAAATATATACACTATTAACATCGCCTCCGCAACTTCTTTTCTGTCAACGACAATACGCGTAAAATGTTCCACACTATCGGTATCCCAAATAGTCAGTTTCTGTAGCAAGAAGTGGTCGGGATAACGAGAGGAGTATGCCATGTCAATTTTGATGATCTACTATACAAAAACCAGTTTATAAGTCCTTAAAACATAGATACTTGTTCCGAGTGTCGGTGTTATATATGTGTATTAAACATTGTCTAGATATTTATAGTATCCAAGTTTGAGTCCAGGACATATGTATTTAGTATTTATATATTTAGTAATTGTCAACACAGTTAGAATTTCGCGTGAAACAAGATGTTCGCCTCTCTAATTATATATCTCTATGATTTTATCAAAATAATTACAATAAAAATTATTAAATTAAATTTATTTAAGCATGCATTGTCTTAGTAAGCAGATGGTTCTCAAACTTTTGTTGATTTTTGATGACTTACACACTTTTTTATAAAGGATAATTGGGTCAATTCCAAGTCTATGTAATACTTATATAAAATATAGTTTTGAAGTTATTGAACCTATATAACGCCGATTTATTGCCCCGCGCTCTACAATGGCAAAATAGTATTGCTATGTTATTTATTGATTTATAAAGCCTACCTACAAAATTATATAAACTAAATGAAATTTTAATTATAGGATAGGACGGCATGTTCAAGGTGATAAAGGGATATCTACTACACTTCTAATAAAATTATAAAAATACATAAAAATAAAAAACAAGAACCAAATAGATGTAAGGTAGAGGGGAGAGAAAAAATAAGAATCACAAGTTATGTCATAAGCTGTGAAATTTCTACATATTTTTGTAGGTACTACAAGTAACATAGGATACTTTTTATTAATATATATATATATATATATAATATATATATATATATATATACTGACTATAGTTTCAGCTGTTTGGAATCATATTGATTCATTTCTATTGAAACGATCTCTGATACTTATTTAATGACTTAAATGCGAGCGAAGAAGCGGGTAAAAGCTAGTAATATAATATTTATTTATTAGCCCACCAACAATATTCTATTAACACTAAAATATGGTACAATTGATAGCTATTGTTACAAGCTAAATAAAATTTTAATTATTATAGGATAATAAGGTTTATTAAAATATACAATTAATAAGAATAATAAAAAATATAAAGTAATATAAAATCAATATTAAGATAATTAAAAAAAGTTTGAGAACCTCAACCAGGTCACTGTAAATCGTTTAAATAAATCGTCGCGAAGTTGTTTTACATTAGTCATAAGTTAGTCGGGAGTTAAGAAGAAAAGAAAGAAGTGATTGCTGCTATTACATTGACAGGTATTATTCTTAAATTATTTTTAATAGTCCTTTTTATGCGTACTCTATTCCGATTATGTAGTAAATATATACGGCTAGGGTTTAGCATCGTGTCACATGAATTTTGAACTGCATTAATTTCTAATGCAAGTGATTTTATACCAAATAAACATCATTACCACTTCTAAAACTTGAAAATTTAAAATTCCGAGTAATGAACAAAACAAAAAAAAAAATCACTTACGATTTCATAGTGACAAGTTTATTAGTTTTTAAATATTGTGTAAAATAGTGAAAAATTAGTTTATTACAGTTCATTACAGTTCGGGTACCCAGTAGGACAGGTTTCCGAACCTAGTACAGGGGCCCTTGCTATTTTCATGTACAAAAAGTTCTATCAATAAACTATTTTATTTTATTTATTTAATATCTAAATAGTGGTATAAAACTAGGTAAAACATAGAGCAAAATGCACAATACTATGAAATCGTACACGCAACCAAAATTTATTTAGAGTTTTATTATAATTATAAAATTATTAAAGAACTGAATAATTTAATAGAAATTTTATTTGCAGAAAAATGCGTGCGTTTATCGTATTGATATGTGTCGTAGCGACGAAGGCGGCAATATTGAACACCAAAGTCCCAAATATCCCAGGGCAAATAATAACAGATGGGATACAGGATGCTATGCAGCCAATAGACGAGATGATCAGTATAGCTGGAAGTAGCCAATGTGTGTATGGGTTTCAAATATGTCTTTATGCATGTTCTACTACAATTGTTTAATTTAGTGTAACTATATTTACTTCTATTGTTGGATTATTTCAGGTGAGCAAATTAAGAAGTGGATTGGTGTGCATTACGACCAGGTGGATAATGAACCTGACATGAATGAATTAAAATTGGAATTAAGAACAAAGTAAGTATATTTTTACCCTACCCTCATATATGTCTAGTTTTTGCATATAAACGAATACTTTTTTCAAATTAAAACCACCAACGTGGCGATGTCAGTGATAGACTAAATATGATAGGCAAACTAAATAATAAATACTTATACATACAATGTCCTGACCTCAAACTAGGTCACCTTTATAAGTAACCCTTCCTTAAAGTCGCCTCTTGAAGAGAAGCTGTTGTTAGCTTTGAGGTGGATATAACACAACAGGACTAGCCACCGTGGAAAATTTGGAAGAGGTCGAGTTGTTAACATGTATCCAAATCTCTCAGTATTTATAATATAAGAAGGAGCCCTGTGGGTTTTTAGGTGATAAATGTTGCGCCGTTTAAAAGACAGTCAAATATAATCTTGAAACAGTTTATTTACCCCAGTGTGAGAGTGTCCAGATAAATTTTCAAAATGGTTATTATTTCAGTGGCTCTACTACAACATATGACATCTCATCTGCAGCTGAAGATATACCCAAATCTAAATTTGTGAAGTGGAACAATAAGCTTTCAATATTCATCCACGGTTTTATCGATGACCCGAGTTTGTTTGCTTTCAGTAGTATTAACGATGCATTTTTAAAAGAAGGTATTATTTTCTTTAATAAACATGTATTCAAAAATTTGTGTTAAATTTAGGAAATCTCATTATGTTTTGCTTTCAGGTAAAACAATCCTGGCTTTGGACTGCAGCCCCTACATCCGTTGGTTATATCTTCGCTCGACAACTTACGTGAGGTTTATTGGTGAAAAACTCGGTGCAGTTCTCGCTAAGATGGTTCAAAGTAAATATAACTTAAAAAATATGCATTTGTTTTTGTCAAATTTTAAAAATCTCACATAATGTTTTATTCTTCAACAGATGGTATAAAACCTGAAGAGATTCATCTCATTGGCCACAGTCTCGGAGCACAGATCTCGGCTTTCGCAGGAAAAACATTCCACGAACTGACTAATAAAAAAGTTGGTCATATCACTGGCTTAGATCCAGCTGGACCATGCTTCACTGATGTGGACTCCGACCTTAGGCTTACTAAGACAGACGCCCAGTTCGTTGATGTTATTCATACAAATGGTGGAGTCTATGGGTTATTTGAACCAATAGGTAGGAAATATTGTTCTTCCTGCTAATTAATTTCCTATTAAGATTGATTGATAATTATCTTCATTTGTTTGTTTGTATGATAATTCACTTAGTATATTTTGTGTTCAGGCCACGTTGATTTCTATCCAAATGGGGGGAAGAAGCAGCACTCGTGTTTAACAGAAGTATGCAACCACTGCCGCTCGGTGGTGTACTATGCTGAGTCCGTAACTAATCCCGAGGCTTTTCTTGCTGTCCAATGTGAAGATTGGGAAGAATTTGACAATGGGCAGTGTACTAAGGTTATTAGGTAGGTCAAACTCGTTGTGGCCAAGTGGTCTTCTAGTGGCTAAAAAGTTGAATGCGTGACTTTTGATCTGGAAACCAAATTGCTTAAAATTTCACTTGGTCTACGCTTTGTTAATAAGGCGTATATCAATCCAAATATATAACTAAGTATTTTTCTTCAAATTTAATATTATTTGGTATTGTTCCAGCCACATGGGTTATCCAACCAAACCAACTTCTAGAGGTCTATTTTACCTGCGGACTGGTTATAAATCTCCATATGGACTTGGAGAAAAGGGTTTAAATAACGATATTAGCATCTCCAGTAAAGTGGGTTCTGCTGCAAATAACATTCTGAACCAAGTCGGTTTTGGAAGACATTTCGAGCGGAATGAGATTCAAAATGAAAGGATGGCTTGAAAATATACCTTTAAAAGGAAGATGTACACGGAGAAATACTTGCCTTCATATAATACAGCGAATCAATGGTCACCACAAAACATTCTTATTAGATTATAATATTATCTTAAAATATAATAAAGTTTTATTATAATTAGAATACTTTTATTTAGCTATTCCTTTATTATTAAGATTTATAAAATATCATGTTTATCAATTGTCTTTTCTTTTGACTGGGAATCCTGGATCCCAGCAAACAAGAGTGGTGCACACCAAAAGCGCCTGAATAATTATTGACTGAAATATTTAATGCATCAAAAAGCATAGGTACTACGTATTTAGGACATTCTTCTTTTCTTACTAATGGCTTCAGATATCTATTAAAGACAATTCTGCCAATGTCAATCAGCAGCAGCTCAATAAGAAATTATAAAATTTTAATTCACACGTAAACCTTCATGTCAAAAAGCAACTCCATTAATGTATCCATTTGTGATATTTAATAAATTAAAAAGGGAAATTCTTTTCCTGTCAATGTGACAGCACAATTTGACAATACTACTTTTAAATAATTTAGGCAAAGATTTCAAGTTTCTTACCAAAGCACATACCTACAACGTAATCTGCAAATACTTATAAAAAATGTTGTTTTTATTTACATACAGTTATTATCAAAGGTTAATATACATTTTATTATCCATTATTATCTGTATTTAAAAACGTAGTCGAGTGTATTATTTTGACCTTTTGATTATTTAGTATTTTTAATGTCTTGTGACCCGCGTGAAAGTGCGGTGATTATTTAATCAGACGTTATAAACAAATAACAAAAATATGGTTGATTTTATGCATATAAATAGAATATTTTCATAAGGATAGAATGCATTAATTATGCACAAATTATTATCATTTATTTTGTATGTAGCTTTTTTGTTTAACGAGTCTTACGCAAAAGGAACCAATTTCGGTTGATTAATGCGTTTTTTTGCAATAATAATAACGACAACATAATTATAATAGAATTATATAGTTATATATATATTACAATACAAAAACTTAACAATATATAGTAGAAAGTCAAGAAGAGAAGTCAGAAAAAAACTATATCTAGAAAAAATATATTATCGTTTAAAATTTATCAGTACCTATAATTGCAAAAATCATTAAATATAATTTAATTAAACATGCATTATCTTACTAAGCGGATGGTTCTCAAACTTTTGTTCATTTTTGATGTACCTAATTTAAATTCAGAAGTAGTCACTTCGAAATAACTAAACATTGTAACAGCAAACTGCAATGGTTTCGAAAGTTTTCTAGCCATCAATATCGGTGCGAAATAAATACCTACTTTTTAAAAATGATATTTTAATTATCATTAATATAATAATTGTAACGCATATAAATTTATGTTATCCGGGAACCGGACCCGAAATTATTACGTTTAAGACACTATAGAGGGCGTCTAAAATCAAAATTTTTAACCTAAAAACTTATTCAAAATTCTCAGATATTTTAATTCTTGTGTTAAATTATTAGAATATAACTGTAGTGGTCCATATTATAATACCAACTTTATTTAAAATAATGTTAATAATTTGAAAAATAAAGTTTGAGAAACTCGTCCGGGTCACTGTGAGTAGTTTAAATAAAACGCCGCAGAGTTATTTTGCACCAGTTATAATCTTTCGTTCGAGGATAAACAAAAAATAGTGATTACGGTTGAACAACATTAGCAGGTAAAACTTTTAATTTTATTATTTTTATATTTTTGTCTATACTTTTCATATATTTCGTTACTAATCTAATTCTAATCTCTACTAATATTATAAATGTGAATGTGAGTTTGTTTGTTACGTTTTCACGCAACAACTACTTAACCGATCATCAAGAAACTTTATACACATATTTTTGGAGGTACTAGAAGTAACATATGATACTTTTTTTTTTAAATATATTTTTTATTATAGTTTCCAACTGACTACAGTTTCAACTGTTTGGAATTATATTGATTCATTTCTATTGAAATGATCTCTGATACTTATTTAATGACTTAAATGCGAGCGAAGCCGCGGGTAAAAGCTAGTAACATATATATTTACGTACACTAGAAAATTGTAAAATAATACAATAATTAATTTTTAAGTCTTCATTTGTTTTTTGTTAGATACAATTATTTTTCCAGAAAAATGCGAGCGTTTCTCGTGTTAGTATGCGTGGGAGTCGCGAGTGCGGCGATTTTGAACACCAAAGTCCCTAACATCCCTATGCAAATGCTACCGGATGACATTCAAGAAGATGATGAATCAGTAGATGCGGCGCTCAACATTCTTGACGGTAAACAATGTACGTATGGGATTCGTATTAGACATTTCGTTATTCACTTAAAAAACTTAATATTAACTTTTTAGTGTATTTGCTTTATTGCAGGTGAACTACTAAAGAAGATAATTGGTATGAAACCTGACCAGATGGAACCTGATATGAATAAATTAAAATTGGAATTAAGAACAAAGTAAGATTTATATCGCTAATATGTAGCTGTTTTTCAGCTGTTTGTTCATCACGATCCTTCTAGACCCCTTTTGCATCTACCATTTGAATCATCTTTTTATGGCCCTTTTCACTATTTATTCTTTCAAGTATAGTATATATGGCATTATTTAAGAAAGGCGAATGATGAAACAGATCTATAGTGGATCAGATTGGTCACCTGCTCAGAAAGGGGTAATTAGAAACGTCCTCAAACGATGTGGTATGTAGAGAGAGGGGTCGTTAAGACACCAGGGTCTTTGGTGACCCCGAAAATGGGATGGATTTTAATAGACAGAATTGATTTTGGTAGCGGTATTCAATTAGTATGGGAAATATTAAAACCTTAATTACAATGAATATTACAGTGATTCCACTACAACATATGAGATATCAACCGCGGCTGAAGATATACCCAAATCTGAATTTGTGAACTGGAATAAAGAACTTGCGATATTCATCCACGGTTTTATCGATGACCCGAGTTTGTTCGCTTTTAGTAGTATTAACGATGCATTTTTAAAAGAAGGTATTATTTTCTTTAATAAACATGTATTTAAAAAGTTGTCTTAAATCTAGGAAAACTCATTATGTTTTGCTTTTAGGTAAAACAATCTTGGCTTTGGACTGCAGTCCCTACATCCGCTGGTTATATCTTCGCTCGACAACTTACGTGAGGTTTATTGGAGAAAAACTCGGTGCAGTTCTCGCTAAGATGGTTCAACGTAAATATAACTTAAAAAATATGCATTTGTTTTAGTCAAATTTCAAAAACCTTACATAATATTTTATTCTTCAACCAACAGATGGCATAAAACCTGAAGAGATCCATCTTATTGGCCACAGTCTCGGAGCACAGATCTCGGCTTTCGCAGGAAAAACATTCCACGAACTGACTAATAAAAAAGTTGGTCATATCACTGGCTTAGATCCAGCTGGACCTTGCTTCACTAATGTGGACTCCGATCTTAGGCTTACTAAGACAGATGCCCAGTTCGTTGATGTTATTCATACAAATGGTGGAGTCTATGGGTTATTTGAACCATTAGGTACGAAATACTGTTCTTTGTGCGTATTTTTTCCCCGTTTATTAGTACGATAATTCACCTAGTATATTTTTATTCAGGTCACGTTGACTTCTATCCAAATGGTGGGAAGAAACAGCACTTGTGTTTAACACAAGCATGTAGTCACTGCAGAGCGGTTGTCTACTACGCCGAGTCTGTGGTTAATCCCGAGGCTTTCCCCGCCGTCCAATGCGACAATTGGGAAGAATTCCGAAATGGAAAGTGTAGTGACGTTATAAGGTAAGTTGGATTGTTTTAACCAAATGACCTTTAATAGTATTTTTTTCTTAATTTTTATTCATATTATTCCAGTTACATGGGTTACCCAACCAAGTCTACAGCCACCGGTCTATTTTACCTGCGGACTGGTAATAGTTCTCCTTATGGGCTTGGCGAGAAAGGTTTAAAATATAAAAAGGGTATCTTAAACGTCGCAGAACCCACACATGATATGGAGAACCAGGGAAATTATGATGAGTATGGTATTTAAATCGAAAGAATGGCTGTGAAAATTAAATATTAAAATGTAGATGTAGTCGCTGAAAATACTTAATGAAAATGTACTTGTATCTTCTTAATATTGCGATGGATTAAAGATGATCATTCCAAAGCATCCAAAACGATTTATTCTTAAAATTAAATCTAAGAATTTTCATCGATAGTTCATCGTAAAACTTTCATAATAAAATCTGACACGATTATTTTTGTTAAGTAAAATAAAATAAATTTAAACTTCTGTCAAATATTTTTTTATTTATTGCCGAACAATTTATAGTACTTCCTTCTGTTTTTGGAGGCCAAACAAACAAAAGAACAATGAAACAAAAATAAAACATTAATAAATTTATTTTCACACATTATGGCGTATTGATAAATACTACAATATAATGACTAATATAATTATAATTTAAATCATTTAAAATATATATTAGTGCCATTGGAGGCAATTGCCAATTTTTAATAGTCACTTCAGAAGTCACATCCGCTATGCCGGCGCACACTATCCAGGTTAACAATGCTCTTTAAAACTATTTTTTCATTATATATTTATCTCCTCTTCTCCTTTATTAAAAGACCTAAGTTTGAATTAAATTATTGGCCCTTAATAGCTAAAATAAATGCATTTAACTCCGTTTTACGACACAGGAACAACAGCTAGGTAACTTAAACTGTTTATCGACTAAATTTCCATTTTCATCTAAAGCTGTCATGTTTCTTAATATAAACTTCTGTTTGCAATAACTTTCATAGCCAATTGTAAAACTCGCCAGGCTGGAACAGCTTCTACTAGGGCTGCTGTAATATAAATAAATAAACATTAAAATTATATAGTACAACAAAAAACTTTAAATGGGTACATATTGGACTTTGGACTGGAAGAAACGATCGTTAGAAAGGGATAACTATATTCTTATCGTGTAGCCTGCGTTTATTTGTCGAAGTTGAGGCTTGTGTGAAAGGGATGCAGATATCTCTTTTGCCGTTCATGACGCGCGCCGCGATCGTTTCTCTTACTTTCACTTATATACCTACAAAAACTGTATCCATTTGAAAATCGCCGTGTGTATATACAATATGCCTGAAGGTAATTATTATATCTTTATTTTAAGTCACTTTATTCAAGTTTGTTTCCATATAAAATTTACTGTGGGCTTATCACGAATTTTATTCTGGATTTCGAACCGAGTTCGCTTCAAGCGATTTGTATGGAAATTTGAGCAGCGCCAACGCGTGCGGATTTGGAACTACAATATTTTAGATACTTTTTGTTAATTTTCGAACGTCTCGATCTTTCGTTCATTTGATAGATTGCTGGTGCTCGTTAGTCGTTAGTAAAAATTCATGATCCCGATTGCTAATGGATCCGTTTTACTTGTGACAGCTCGATTCGAAAGCCAGACTAAATTCGTGATAAGCCCACTGGAATGACTAAGACGAATGTATGGAGTGGTTAATACGCTAGCCCAGGGGTCGGCAGACTTATCAACCAGATGAGCCGAATATTAGGTTTTTAGATTTTTCCATGCCTTCAGAGAGCCGCAACATGAACTTTATTATATACTATTGTATTGTAAGATAATCCTATTACGCAAAGGTCCCGACCCCTGCGCTCGATTACGCAAAGGTCGGTCGTAATATTTATAGTCTGGGCGTTATATCTTTGTCGTGGTACCATAGTTTTGGGTCATGTATTTAATAATAATTCTTAGAAATAAGTAAAAAGATATTTTTTTTTACACATACCTACAAATTTCTACTCTAAATGCTTGGAGAGGGGTAGAATTTGTCCCAATCTGATTCACAATGTAGTACCATTTGCCATCTTTATCCGGAGCCATTTTTGGTGCTATCACCTAGAATAAAAATAAAAGTAAAATTTATTAATTTAGTAAAATTACTTTATTAATTAATTAATTTGTAAAAACATGTTTTTAAAGAGAAAAACTGATTCACAAGTCAGTCAAAAATAATTCAAAAATTTGAACATTAACGAACGTGACAAAATTTGTTTAAAAACGATTCCTTACTTCGTCTAATATGGCATCTACATGTGATTTTTGGTTGTTTTTTTTGGGCATAAACGTTTACGTGTGAATTAAAATTTTATAATTTCTTATTGGGCTGCTGCCCGAATACTCGACATTGGCAGAATTATCGTCATTAGGCATCTGAGGCTATTAATAAAAGAAGAAGAAGAAGAAGAAACACATGAGATTTTAGTCTTAATTATTTACATACTCTTTCTCTAAAATTGCATAATTCTTCTTCATCCGGTGGTCCTATCCGTTGTGCTATCTCAATTTGCTTGTCTAATTCATCCGGGTGATATTTGCTGCGATCTATCTGTAATTAACAAAATCATAATATTAAAATTTATTTAAAGTTAATTAAAAAATATATAAAAATAAATTGTGCATAGTTTTTGTTTGTATAGATTGTTCGTTATTGAATCAAATATCTCAGAAACTATCGATAGTTTTTTTCTTTCATTAAATTAAATTTTGATTACCAGGATCCGGCGATATGTACGTATAATATTTGTAAATTTAGAATAACTGTCACAATTTTTTTTAACGTACGAGTGAGTAGCCAGGGCACAGTTGTTAACCACAAACTAAATATAACTTCCATTGTGTATGCCAAGATGACTAAAATACACGAACATAGACAGAAACACTTCTAGCATTTATTTATTTGATACTAACGTTTACCCGCGGCTTCGGTCGCATTTAAGTCATTAAATAAGTATCAGAGATCATACTAACTATAGTCAATTGGAAACTATAGTAAAAATAATATTTTTTTTTAATAAAAATATCCTATATTACTTCTAGTACCTCCAAAAATATGTGTACAAAGTTTCATGATGATCGGTTAAGTAGTTGTAGCGTGAAAACGTAACAGACAAACTCACATTCACATTTATAATGTTATAGGGATTTCAATTGAAATTATGTCAAAAAATACAGCGTTCTAGGAACTATGTTTGAGGTCCCAAAATATAGTCAATATGTTTTATTCGTACCTGTGAAATTAGACTATTAACAACTTCTTCAGGATAATCGGGAATCTCCTCACAAAACCCCTGCTTCTTACACTCCTCCGGTATTTCCTTAGGGATAAATCTTCTGGAGACTGCCGGACCAGGAAACACCACACCGTCCCGCACTGACTGCCCATCCATTTGCACTGAAAGCCGAAACGTGAAGTTAAAATGGGGCTTTAAAATCGTCAGGAAAATGTTATTAGTATTTAAAGCTTGGTAATTATGTTTCGTGAATACCAGGATAGCAGGAGCAGATGTTATGTTCATTTATAATTATTATTTTTTGTCTCAATTAAGTGAATTTCTGTAGTTCACTTTGAGGAAATAAATGTCTTAAACCTTAGATGTTTTTGGGTAACATTGTCTTTAATTCAAATTTATTATTACATTAAAATTTTCCGAACACAATCTTTCTATAGTCGTTTACATTTATAAATTCTTAAGCTAATACAAGATATTTGAATAATTTTTTTTGAAATACATTTTTTATGGAAGCGTTGACAATAAGGGGGTGCTTTTATTCTTTTTTTGGCGGGAGGGGGAATGTCCGTTGTTGCGCTTATGGTAAGTAATAATGTTTGGTAATTATAATGGCTAGTATATTATGATTTATTTACAGGGTACCTATTTTAATAGTCACCTAAGCCACTTATCATATATACGATAGCAAGCAGCAAGTCTTCAAAAATAATTATGTTTGCTTTATAGATTTTTTTTAAAAATATTTATCATACAAAACAGTCAATTCCGTCGTTGAAGCGAAGCCGAAGCGACTGCACGTATCCTGATGATGCCACGTGAAGTGGCGAAACGCGTCGAGACATATTACTGAGTGTTGTAGCGGGAATTGTAAGCAAAATAATTTTAACTAATTTCATTTAATATGGATTTCCGCAAAGTAACGCCTGAAACAACTAATTATAAGTCAATTCCGTTCCAGTCAAGTCAATGTTTTGTATGGTAATTAATGTATATATATTTTTAAAACGATTGTTACAAAAAATCATATTTCAAGCACAAAAGAGTATTAAACAAAACAATAGTACCTACACAATTACGCACGGAATCAAGGAAATAGGCTAGAAACCGGTAAATCGAGATAAAACGTGCATTTATGAAACTGGTTATCAATTTATTAAAAACAATTGGCTATTCGATGACTTAAATGTGAACAAAAAGAAATGGTCAGAATACATAGGTTTGTTTATTCAATTATAAGGGCACGAGATAATAATAATAAAACGTACTTTATAATAACTAATGACTATTAACCCTCCATGGGGCGCGGCCGATCTCACAGGCACAACAATTATTGGTTAGCTATAAACCATATTTTACTCGCTTTTTAGGATTAAATATTGTTTATAATAAAAATATTATTTTTTAAAGTGAAAAGAAATTTAAACATCTTTAATTTTGTCTTTTAGTTTTTAGTCTGATTTAAAGGGGAAATTTATAAACATTCCAATAAAAAAGATTGATTTTAATTTTCATCTTAGATTTAATTAGAAAAAAATTAATCATCAATTTTCTCAATGAGCCCGTCAAGCACACCGCGCCCGATCTAAGGAGTTTTTGAGGGGCGCCCGACGAAGGGTTAAAAGAAGTAAAGTAAAAGGTCCTTAACCTTAAAAATGATTTATTTGAAGCACCTAAGGGACTCATAGGTCAGTCTTTGTGTGAGAATTGTTTTAAGTTTCCGAACATAATAAATTATTATAATAAATTGCATATATTATTTTGAGAGAGATTTAAACTGCTGTAAATAATTCCGGGAAATAATCAGAGCACAAATCGAGATTGGTAGGATGACAAAGTTTAAAAATCTTTTATACACAATTTCCGATTTATATTTTGGATTACTGTCGGTCTAAGGTAAAATGATTATTATTGGTTTGACGCATCATTTCCATACAAGGAAGAAGATTAAAATGGGCATACCATGCGAAAATTTTCCTTAGCAAAGAGCATATCACCGCTTTCCTAGGAACCCAAACCAAATATTCCTTAGCAATTCCAAAAGCGCCGTTCAAAAGCAAAGCCAGAAGCGCTTATCATAATCTAAGATACCTCTCATAATTTCCCCAAATACTGGATACCTATTTACGATTTTAGAGCTATTTTCCGTTCTCACTGGGTCTCTTACTCTCTGAGGAGGCGCGATTCTCCTTCTTTCCTGCTCCTGTATCTTTCGAATGTTATTAACAGGATATGATCGTTGGTCTGGGAAGATTAGGTCGTCGTTAGCCACGTCGGATCGTCTTAATGCGTCTCTTTGATAGTAATAATGATGATGGTAATAAAAGTGTGTCTGGCCGAATAACGCCTCCAGCTCTGATGGGTGTCTGCACTTACTCGAATATCCAGTCGCAAAAACCTGAAATGGGAAATATTACTAATGTAAAACTTTGGCGTATTTGGATTTGAATTTAGAATCGTTTATTGTTATTGGTCGGTATGGAACTACGGATTTGCGTAAGAGCATCTTTATCAGTTGCTAAAGTATAACACTACAGATATATTCAAGTTCCCTTTGAAGAGTAGAAAGGAATACTTAAGCTACGAAAGGAAATAAAAAAGGACCCTTTATACAAGTTCTTTAGACATTACAAGCGTGTTTTGACGTCATTCTATTTAAGGTTTTTTTATATCACGGCAATTAAATGATATTAGGCATTTTAGATTCATTTAATGAATACATATGTATGATTTAGTTGAAAGGGAATTCCCAGAGCTTTGTCATAGTCTGTCGATAATCATAGTACATTTATAGCGAGTTCCAATGTCCATAGTTACGTAAAAGTAGTAACACTAATATTATAAATCTAACAAAAAAACTAGTTCCATTTAAAAAAAGTAGTATACAGACTGTAAGTTACAAATAATTATAATATACAAAGAGAGAAAGAGAAATTAGAGTTTAAAGAAGATTAAGAAGAAGAAAGAAGAACTCTGGGTAAAAATATCAAATTCATCTGAGGTATCATTATAATATTTAGTATTATTATTTTAAATTTCATTAAAATCATTCAAAATAAACGCTATAGTAATTTTAATTATTAACTAATAAATTTAATATACTTATACTTATGTGTATCATCTAGTTATTATTTTCAACTAAATAGGGATTTTTTAAGTTTTAAATGGATATTATAAATTATATACATACATACATATATCGTTTAGTCTGGTGACCTTGTGCGTTGCGATGCGCTTGGTTTGCTTGTTTACAAATAATCACACGTTAAGTGTCTGACATACGACTAAACGCAAATGTCTACAACAGCTGTGACTTCTATAATTTAGTCGGATAACCTTTGCATAAAGAATAAATATGATTGTTGATAGATTATGCTCTTTTGCTATAATATAATTTGTTTTGATCTTTTTTGTCATGAGGATTTACATGTGAATTAAAATTTTATAATTTCTTATTGGGCTGCTGCCCGAATACTCGACATTTGCAGAATTGTCTTTAATAGATATCTGAGGCCATTAATAAAAGAAGAAGTTGATAGATTATATTCCTAGTCAAATTCAGGGTAAGATATTCAGGTATATAGTAAGAGGAAAATGCACTATCAACCTTTTACTGTGATGTATTCACGCACGTTCTTGCCTATTACTCGTTTATACATTTATAATATTATTAACACTAGCCCGTCAATTTAACCTATTTTTATCAACCGATCAAAATGACCGCAAATGCTTGCTACTTTGAATACAATTCAATAAATTTATTGTGGAATTGTAGAAAATATAATCCTTTACAACAACGGTTCTCAAACTTTTTTGTCGAAGAAAAAAGCCTTAATATAATTATAAAAAACTGATTTATATGTATTTATGAATAATCATATTGCAATGTAATATTTAGTTGGAATATTTAGATGTAACCTTATAATCTCCCTTTGGTAGGTATTTTTTGTAGTATTTTAGCCCTAGGGTTCCGCGGAAAACACTGAGAATGGCTGCTTTACAAAAAATAGTGAGAAGAGTTTCACATAAAAGTTTTGTGTGTCATATTGACCAGTTGATAGTTCTAGTGTTAAACTAATTTGAATTAAATAAAATATTTGTTTTGGATATTATATGTTTTAGTCCTTGTTTTGGTGCCTACAGTACTTAGGTACCAGGACAAAAGTATCAAAGTCGGAAATACGTGAAGAACTATGGTTTTATGATCTCAAGTAAGACGAAATGATTATTTTAAACAGTAGAATAGATAGCACTGTTCTTTTTTCTTATATAATAATATAGTGCATTTAGTAGGTATATTTCGGTACGAACAGAGGAAAGACAAAAGGCAGTGAACCAATTAACACTAGATTTACCACGTATTTAAATATGCCTATGTCTACCAAAAAAAAAAGATTTGTTACGAATATATATAGAAAATAATATGAAGTTCATAAAACTAATTCTTCTGTTATAGATTAAAGAAGATTAGATGAATTAAAGAAAATGTTACATGCAGTAGGAATTTTAATTTGATCTTGCAAGAGCAGTCATTTTGACTGGTTTGGTAAATCTAGTGTTAAAGTTGAGAGCCATTTAGTGATAATTTTTATGAGTCTCATGTAACTAAGGGCTACATATTATAAACACTATTTAACACTAGGTTTACGGATGTTTTCTATATACCTACTTCTACTAAAACGCGTCAATTTGACGCATATCGTAGAGATAGGTATACCATATAGACAAGTTCAGTAATTCAACACTTTTAAAGAAAATAGACTTCAACATATATTTCCCTCGATCAATGAATAAAAGTCATACAAAGAGATAAAATAAAAATTTAAACAGTTTTTGGTAATTCTTTGATAAAAGTCAAAATGCGTCAAATTGACGTGTCCCGTAAACCTAGTGTTAAAAAAACGATAACAAACGAATTATATTTCGATGACGTACGAAATTATACTTTAAAAAAACACATACACACATCACAAATCGTTGCTATTATTGTCTATTATAACGATTTAAAATTATTCGGTTTTTCCATAAAAACGCTCATTACTAATTTCGTATATAGGAACCTGATGAAGCGTTGTTTTCTATCCTTAATTATTCCTTAATACAGCCATTCTCAAAGTGTGTTCCGCGGAACTCTAGGGCTAAAATACTGCAAAAAATACCTACCAAAGGGAGATTATAAGGTTACATCTAAATATTCCAACTAAATATTACATTGCAATATGATTATTCATAAATACACAAAAATCAGTTTTTTATAATTATATTAAGCTTTTTCCTTCGCCAAAAAAGTTTGAGAACCGCTGCCTTAATATATTATTGGTATTTTGTATGTAATATTTCAGTTTATAAAACGTAATATTTATTGTTTTATGTACAGTCGATTAGGAAAATTGTCAATTCAGAGCAATAATTTGACATAAAATCAATGTTATAGCTACAAATATTAATGATAACATCAAAACTTAAGCTTTTTATGTTTACTCTAAGTACTGCTACAAGGTAATTTTTTTATGTTTAAAACACATTGTTTTCGTTGTAACAATTTTAGAATAAAAACTATATCCGTTAACTTCATTAATCCCTACTAATATTATAAATGTGAATGTGAGTTTGTTTGTTACGTTTTCGCGCAACAACTACTTAACCGATCATCATGAAACTTTGTACACATATTTTTGGAGGTACTACAAGTAACATAGGGTATTTTTTACTATAGTTTCCAATTGACTATAGTTTCAGCTGTTTGGAATTGTTTCTATATTTATTTTTATTCCCGTCTGTCATTTTATATATTTTTATTTTCGTCTATCATTTTATATATGCATTAAAAAACTATTTGAATTTTTGTGGTTAGATCATATTGATTCATTTCTATTGAAATGATCGCTGATACTTATTTAATGACTTAAATGCGAGCGAAGCCGCGGGTAAAAGCTAGTATGTATATAGTTTTAAATTTATATTTACGTAGGTATATAGTAAACGTTACTTTATAAGCGAGTTAACCAATATTCCAGTCTCAGTACAGTTATTATTTTTATATGTACAGAAATAGGATAAAGCATTTGATTTGATTATATAAGAATTAATAATCTAGTTAGATACCCATATGAAAAGAGTTATTACTCAAAATATAAAAGAAAATATCTTAATAATATTTTAGTATGATAATTAAATAATCGTTAACGGTTCTATGAACATTAATAAATAGATTAAAATAAAAGCAATTTTAAAAATAAATTAGATAGACAAAGATGGACATATATCGTGTATACACTCATACAATGGCAAAGAAAGTGATTACTTTTACTTTTTGAATTCGTACAATTTTTTTTTTCACAATACAAGCTCACATAACAACTTTCCATTTCAGTGAAGATTTTTACATACATACCAGAGAAGTCAAGAATAGAAATTGCACAGTATTGACCGTCATCTTACAAATACATGTCAAAATCAAGTTCATTTTCACAAACAACCGCGAAGCATGCGCGTGCGCTGGTCACTAACACTACCGGCCGTGTGGCCAAAGAATAAATATCCACCCAGAAGCCAAGCTTCTTTGATGTGACGAATATCTCCACCTATTCTAATAGGGTTGTCACTATTTTTCATACTCATTGAAAAAATACAAATACTTAAATATATTTTTTTATTATCACTAAGCACTTTTGGCATTAAGTAAGATTATCCATTGGCCGCATACTGAGGCACTAAGTGTATATTTATTCATTATATGTCGCGATGTATACGATGCACGTGTTACTGCTATCACGGACGACGGTCGACTGGTGGGGCAGGCTGTGGCAAAACCCGGCAAGGTCACCCACTGGGTTTCCCTACGTCATCACGACTGCAATTTTCATCTTATTTCGTATGCAACTCGTTGTGTAATATTTGACAACCTTTAAGTATTGTTTACATTTGTTTTGTTATTTATTTAAAATACATATTGAAAACGTAATTTAAAACTTCACATAATTTCTATGTATTTTTAAGATGAAACACAACTTTTTTCAGTCCATTTCCGGCTTCCATACACGAATATATAATAAAAAGTAGTTACCACTATGTCGAGACATTCGATTTCGATAGTTACAGTTCCTATACTCTGCTATATGTAAATTACTCTACAATAATGTAGTTTTTTATTAGTTATAAAAATTTAAGAATTAAATCAAGGGTTCCTAATATAAATTTAAATTAATAAAATATTATCTCTTTATAACATTAGTATAGATTAAAAGAAAAAACATGACTCGTGAGACGTATTTAATATAATTACGTTAAACGTAAGTGCCTCTATTTTGCGTATGCGCAGTTTTATAGACGTAACTTGTTAATTCGTATAAAACCTAAACCACAAGTAATGATGTCACGAAGTGCTATTGTTAAAATAATAATCAACTTTGACGTAACAGATTCATTAATATGTAGAATAAGAGACTGGTTTTCGTTTGTTATAACTGAAGTTTGGTGTATGAATACGTTTGACATAATAACTGAACCTAACCTAACCTAACGACAGAATTGTACACGTGTCTGGACTAAATTTCGAAAACTGCTTTATGCTTAAAGTGACCATTTATTATTTTACTCAAAACGGGACATTGGTTTATTTACGCCAATTGGTAGGTTTACATTGAAAAATAAAAAAAACACTTTTATTAATTTTTTTTATTTATCAAAATAGTATTTATTACATATTTAATTAATTAATTTATTACAATTACTCAGTTATTTTTATATTTTTCAGAGGAATAAATTTGTTTTAATACAGCTGTTGATGATTTTTATTTATAATTTACCTTAGATTATTCCATTCGGTTACTTTTTGCAACGTGATGTAGTTAAAGACGTTGGAATACGGGACAATTTTGCGTGCCGAAGCTTTTTTCGGGGACACCGGGACGGAGAACCGTAAAAAGGGACGGTCCTGTTTAAAACTGGACGTATGGTCACTTTATTTATGCTGCTAAAGCCGAGTCTCCTGCACGTGTTTTCTCGAAACATTACACAAAAACATAGAAACATTGGGGCGTGGCCGTACACAATGTTTTTGCTTTCCGTAGACCACATAAAACAAAAACATTGTGTACGAATACAAAAATGTGTATGGCCACGCCCCAATGTTTCTATGTTTTAAATAGAATTACAATATGACGACTACGCGCATTGCTTTATATCAAGTATGTCTTTGAATTTTAGTTCAATAAATAGAATTACAATATGACGACTATATTGCTTTTATCAAGTTACACCTAATCCATATTTTTCAATCACACGTGCTTAGTACTCGACCATGGTAACTGTGCACTCCGGTTTTTTTCACTGATGCAATATATAACGTTATCGAAGTCAAGTGCACAGTTATGTTAGTATACAATTTAAAATGAAAACACAAATTTCCATTGATTTGAATTGTACAGTACAATAAAGTTGTTTTAGTATCGTATTAAATATGTTATTGAATAAAATGCTATACAAGTTTACTCATAATCAAAATGTATATGCGATTAAATCGTGATCAATATCCAGATAATACCGGTTTAAAATTAATTATCAATCTAATAGTGGTTAATGATTATCTTTTGTATTATTACAACAAATTGACTCAAACAGCTTGAGCTTGTATACTGACTGTGACATCATACCTTAAGACGTTCATGACAGTTTGCATCACTAGTGACATTTTATCTCGATCAAATCCATTGCTCTCTTTGTTTGAGAGTGCTTCTCAACTAATCGTTTTTAAACAGGTGACTAATTAGTTTCAAAAAGGTCTTCCTATCTGTTTTTTTAGTCTGTCAAAGGATAGACAAGCTTTCCTTTCCATAAGAACTTTTACCACGTTATTTAGGATTTACTCGGTCTTTGACACTCCTTACACATTTCTAAAGGACCTAATTTTATTAAGCTGTCAATTTAGCTCAATACTTGTACATTACTGGTTAAGTACTACAATTGTATACTATGTTACAAATATAGTCTTCAGTGTAAAAAAAACTCTATTGTTTATGGCATTGCTTGCGTTTACTATTCAGAAGGTCAGTATCTTCGCGGAAAACTATGGGAATGGTAGTTTATAGTGTGACACATTAACCCATAATTAAGGAATAAAATAATATTGCAGACATTTAACTATGGGAGTTCAGAGTAGACCCACTCATTCGAGCCTGTGCGTTACTAATGAATTGATTGTTTTTTTTTAATGCATTACTGGTTAAATACAACAATTGAACACGCTATTACAAAAATAATCTTCAATGTATGATGTATTTAAAAAATATGTTTTGTATTAGTTCCTTCGTCGCTTGCTTACGAAGGTCTAAGGAAGACTATGGCAACGGCAATTTAACGGAACTTAATGCATTTTTATACTTTGTAACTGCTATAATTATATAAAGTATATTTCGTAAAAAAACAAACAATAAAACCTATTCTTTTTTATTGCAAAAAACTTAAAACTATTTGTTTACATATACATAAATGATTTGAGATCATTCTTATTATTATTATTATTTATGCATAACTACAATACATGTTAAAATAATAAACGATAATAAACACAATCATAATATTTATTATTTCTTTGAGACTCTAGAATGAAATCTTTTTCAAACATAAACAAATGCAAGTTTTACTGATTGCATTTAAAATGAAAGATAAGTAAACACGGTTCAGGGGGGCTACTCAGGCGCACGAACTTCGGACGAAAATACGGGCGTTTCCTACTCAGAGCACTTATGGGCACGTAATAGGATAGGCTACAGAGGGCTTATTTTACTGATGTTTGATAGTACGTAATAGATGTTTACGTGTTTATATGTCAAAATTCACGTAAGCTACAGAGGTGACGGCAGTATCACGAAACTTCGGATATGCCTGGGTAGGCCCCCTGGTTAGAAAAGTATACTGGAAAATATTGTTTTTGTGTATATATATGTATTTAAAGATATAATATAATTAATTCATTTTAATAATAATAATATTCTAGGACTATTTAAATTAAATTTACTTAATATACGGTTCGGATATTTCGTATAATATATCGTCTATGTATTTTTAAATAATATGTTTTCAGCAACAACCTCTTTAAAAAACTTTCTCAAACTGTGACTCCGATAAACGAAGTTGTGTAGGTTGGATTAGTTAGGTTAAACAGGTTGCGAGATACAATTTAAGCAGCGCCATCTGTGAGTGAATATTGAAATCGCCATAGATTCTAATGTCTTGGCTTTTTCTGACCAAATCGATCCTCCACATCGACGACTTTGTAATGACAGGAACAGCAAACAGGCAATTCTGCATCTATGTATTCAATTTCATTATTATCGTTCATTACTGGAACTTTCCACATACTAAATTTTTGTTTACAATATGTTGTTATTCCTGGAATAGTTGGGAATGATGTGAAACACGAGCTGCCTACGTTCCTGTAAAAATAATATATTCTTTGTATGAAGCGTTTTTAGTTCTAAGCGTTACCGACAGGTTCGCATCGATTCGCTTTAACTAAAAAAATCTTTAATAAGTGCAAACGTGTAGTTTTGTATGGTGTTGTAATTTTTTAAATTTATAAATATATCGTCGGATCCTATTAACCTGGTAGGCTCTACAAAGCAATTTTACAGGAGCGATTCAAAATCGTTATCATGCATAGTTCATTTGTGTAGATTCTTAGTTGTTGTATTGAGTATTTTGGGAACCATTGAAAAAAATGACAATTTTTTTTCATGAAATGGAGAATTATATTTTGAAATTCTATGATAATATAAATGCGTGTAAATTTACTTACTGGCAAGTTTCAGTGCGCACTCTTTGTACGAAATTTTTCTTTTCGACATTAACAACATTTTTCCAACTGTCCATCGCATTTCTTCGTACTTTGTAAATAGGTTCGAACTGAAATATGAATGTAATGAAGATTTTTTAGTGCGGAAATAAAAGATATATTACCGTGATTAATTTTACATAATGTAAGGAATTTATAGTGTAAGACAGTTTTTGGGCAATACTTTTTTTTTAAATTAGTATCTCACAGATTCATCTACTCTATGATTTCATAAATATAGTAATACTAGCTTTTACCCACGGCTTCGCTCGCATATAAGTCATTAAATAAGTATCAGAGGTCATTTCAATAGAAATGAATCAATATGATTCCAAACAGCTGAAACTATGGTCAGTTGGAAACTATATAATAGTGGAAATAAAAAGAATCCTATGTTACTTCTAGTACTTCCAAAAATATGTGTACAAAGTTTCATGATGATCGGTTAAGTAGTTGTTGCGTGAAAACGTAACACACAAACTCACATTCACATTTATATTAGTAAGGGATTAGATTTAACCAAATATTTTTTTTATCTCTAAATGAAGCTGCAAATGACAGTCTGTGAAAACTGATGATATCTAGTACTTAATATTATTATATCTAATGTTGAAGTGAACTAAGCGCTATTACAGTTGTTGCATATTATTGTATTATTAAGTACAATTGCATTTTGGCTAGTTCACGTGTTCCAATAGGAATCTACGGATGATTTACGAGATATAGAAATAGAAAATTTTCTATAGCAACACTATTTATGGAGGTCGTCTCAAAAGGAAGTGGTATTATGAAACAATACAAAAAATTTCAAAACACGCGTGCTTATAAATAATAACAAAACTACAATTTTTAAAAAGGAAGTATTAATCATAAAATCCGAGTAAGTCACGAAAGAACCTTTAATCAGCTCAAACAATTCAAGGTCAAGTCCTGCCCAATCTTTTGTTTTTAACGTATTTTTTATAGTAGCCCTGCACGTGATCACCATTCGCTTAGTTTTAAAACATAGGCCGCGTTACCCCGCTTTACTGGCTTTATGATATCAGTGGGCTTATCACGAATTTTAGTCTGGCTTTCGAACCGAGTTCGCTTCAAGCGATTTGTATGGAAATTTGAGCAGCGCCACCGCGTGCGGATTTGGAACTACAATATTTTAGATACTTTTTGTTAATTTTCGAACGTCTCGATCTTTCGTTCATTTGATAGATTGCTGGTGCTCGTTAGTCGTTAGCAAAAATTCATAATTCCGATTGCTAACGAATCCGTTTTACTTGTGACAGATTCGAAAGCCAGACTAAATTCGTGATAAGCCCACAGTAAAGTCAATTCCGTCAATTATGTCATTTTAAGTTATGTTTTTCTGATTGGAATTAATATTTTAACATTAAATTCTATACTTACGGCGATCTCGGATTTGCAGTCGTCCTTTTCATCAATATCGCCCTGCCTGTTAGAGATGGAATCAGGTAATAACTCAGGTTGGTGTATCAGGTTAGTCTGTAACAGTAAATCATATATAATACCGTGCGTCACAAATAAATTTTTAATATACCTGACTAACCTACCCAATTTTCAAAGAGTCTGTCAAACTTTTCTTGGGGATAATCCCGGGGTTTAATAAGGCAATAATTTTTTCCTCTACACTCTTCAGGTACTTGGTCGTCTCCCGGACTGCTGTAACGAGTTTGATCGACCACTTTCGTTGGACCGGGGTACTTTATTGGTAAGTCATCTGAACCTGGAATAATTGTTGGAACGTAATGCATTTAAATTCTAAAGCAGTAAATATTTACGTTTTTATTTGCACTTCAAAAGGAAAAAAAACCATTATAATATATAATATTATGATTCTATGTTATTATTTGAAACTAGTTTTTTTACGTTTTACAAAATACGTACTTAGTAAGTATATCATTAACTAAGAGAATGAATTTTTGTTTATTTATTAGAATTTATTAATTTCGGTCATCTGTATCTCTCCAACGATTCATTTATTACAATATTTAAATTACAATGATAAATCGTGGTTATAATTTTCTTAACCTTTAACTACTGAGGTGGGGACCTCTCAGGTTTTGAGAAAATACAATTTTTAAATTACTCTAATCAGTTAACTTGTTGATATTTAAAATAATTTTATCTATTCTTGACCATTTATGATCTCATGTGATTTTTTCCAAAAATGCTAAGTGTTTTCTAAGTTTTGAAATGATAGTTAATTATATATAAATAAATTATTTTATTTAAATACATCTACTGAAGCTAAATATCAAACACTAAACCTAAACCTTAAAGTTTTTAAATACAAGCACATATATATACGGGTCTCTGAGGCCCCCACGTCAGTGTTTACGTGAAATGAAATCCACCTCAGCAGTTAAAGGTTAATATATAATTTCTTGTCCCTATTTGTTCTCCTAACAAGAAAACTCATTGGATAATTATCTTTATCGTTTATGCGAGTCTGTATGGGATTGACAAGTTCTTCAAATCTAGGACAATTAGATGTTGACCTTGAACTGGAAGTACCTACCGTTAGAAACAAAACAAAAATAAGGAAAATCTAGGTTTTGTAACATAAGCTAGATATTCTAATAAATATTTTACAAGAGGAAAAACTTTAATAATTCAAAGTAAGTGAGTGAATAAAACATGCAAATGTTTTAAGAATTCATGTATTGAGATCGATTTAGTGTTAATGTTAAGAATTGCAGCGAATCCCAAAGTTTATACGTTTCAATGATCAAATAACGATTACTATATTAGTCTACATCCATAGATGTCATAGTGTTTGTTCTTGCTCACAACTTAATTAAACTTAACAATTAAATAAATAAAAATTAAATAATTTTGAATATTACTCAATACACACTCATATAGGGTTTTGTGAAGTAGATTTTTTTTTCTAAGAAATTTCGTTTATTAATTATTTTAGTCGAATTTACGGTTATGTGGCGTTAGATTAGTCAGAAATTATTAGCTTAATTAATTATGAAAGTAAAAAGGTTAAGTTAGTTTCTTTGTACGTAAAAAATAATCGAATTACTTACTTCTTTTAGTACTAGCTGCAGAAATGGAAGAGCAAAACGCAATCATCTATAAAATAAATAAATAATAAATATTTAGCGTGATTTTGTTGTTTACTTTAACGTGTAAAGACCTCGGTTTGTATGCAAACAGGAATTGGTACCAAACTAGTTTTTTTAAAGTGATTTTAAAGGTAAATCGAATATTTTTGAGGATCTGGAGCCCTCGGAGGTCAGATATCATTTTTAAGGTTAAGCTACATGCTTGAAAAGTATATTTTTGTTACATTCATTTTTTGGAAACCAACAGATACGAAGTGTTAAATTTCCGATTATATATTTTATACATGTAAATTAAAATTTCTCCATGGGTATTCTCAAAGGGGTCTAAATGACCCATTGGTAAAGTAAGTGTTAAATAACTCGTTCTCTTGCGTGCTCCATTAAACCGATAAATTATAGAAACGTATATCTTTAATTTAATATGAATTAAAAGAAAACGTCGTCAACGTGATAACGCGTGATGACTTGCAACTTATAGTAAATAAATATTTATTTATTCGCTTTAGTAGGACTGTCATATGAATAAAAGAACACAATGTTTTAATAATTATATTAAAATATTATTATTATTTAGTAGATAACAATAAAAAAAGTTTACTTTGTAAAAAATTTGTTACATAAAAATTGCAAGGGCCCCTGTACTAGGTTCGAAAGCCTTGTGCTGCTGGCTACCCCAGTTACCGAACTAGCTGTATGAAATTAACAATATATGAACAACTATTAGAATATAAACAACTATCAAAATATATCTAGAATCTAACACAAATCAAATTCGCTCCCAAAATTCCCTATATACAACTCAGTCAGATTGTAGGACCATCTAGAAAGATGATCATACAATCTTGACTTTGCCTCCACGTTTAGTAAAGGATAAATATATTTCTTTTTATTTATCCTATTGTATATATTATGGGACCGACATATAAATTGTTAAGTATTGACGTGCGTGAATCATCTCTAGTGTTGTTCTCAATTAGTGATGTGACATGTATTAATTGAATTACATATTAATTGATCCAAGATAAACTTGTAATTGAGATTAAAAAATTGATGCCAACTTAAAGTGCGGATGACAATTGCTGTCATAGATAATTTTTATTATTGCTATTTTTGCTTCATATGACATCAACTGGTAGTACAAATTCATTTACAATTATATCCAGTTATAACTAGTTTTACGAGTACAGATGTAGTTAGCAAGAATAAGAACAACCATTGGGTTTATTGTATCTTTAATAGTGCTATATAAATAGTTCAAACATAAACTTGACAGGTGACTTCGGAATGTCAAATACCATTATGTTAGTCTAGAGAAGTGTCAATTATAATTAATAAATACCTATATAAATTTAAAAAAATACAAATAAAAGTATTCGTAGCAATGAATTTTTGCTATATTTTATCCTTTTA
Source organism: Tineola bisselliella (assembly GCA_028551675.1). NCBI lineage: Eukaryota > Metazoa > Arthropoda > Insecta > Lepidoptera > Tineidae > Tineola > Tineola bisselliella. The sequence continues at coordinate 48,268 of JAPWLS010000404.1, read as the reverse complement.
TGTTCCCTTAATAAATAATTGCAAACAAAAATTTTTCACATAGGCCAGTTATCTACCAGCTAACCTTTGTTGGTGTGAGCGGTGATATTTGGTGCAATGTGAAGAAAATAATAACTAAATATACACAATACATACATCACATAAAATAATGACATATACTTAAACATACATATTTATAAAGAAAAGTTATAAGTGAATTAAATAAATAGTAGAATTAAGAGATATTTTGTTTTGAGATAAAAATGTTAAATTATTAAATGTTAAAAATTAAAAATGAATTAATGAGTTAAGATACCGATCGTCTGATATGACAGAATATAAAGCATTTATACTCTTTATTATTTGTAACAGTTACTTTTCTGTTAATAAGTGCTAACATATTGAACTTGTTTTAATGTTAATGACATGTCTATTTATAATAATTGGCATGGAAATAATCATTTGAGTGGTATTAATATGTTTTGTTTGATAAAAAAACAAGAATAGGTATAGGTAACTACTTATCAACGAACTTTGTATTTTTATCGTTAACGTTGAGATAATTTTATGAATTTAATTTAAAAAATAGTCTTCGATCAATTTCTACTTTTAACATTAAATATAGTTTTAACTAATATAAGACTACTACACAAGAACGTTCATAAAACATGTTCTGTATACACTAGTATTTAAGTCTAATAATTACTTACTAGAAATAAAATATAAACGCAAAACATTGTTTCACTAAATCTCACAGACAACAAGGATTATTTTTAAACACTTTTAGCGAGCGCCCGCACGTCCACACAGCGACAAGCGCAACCACAAACTGGTGTACAAAACTATCTAGTCTTAATACTAAAGTAAAATTTAAATACTCGACTAGATGGAACTTTTCCATATTAATTTACAAAAAATATATTTTGTTTCAATAATAACGCAAATAATTATTTATATATACAGAGTGGGGCATGGGAACCTCCCATATTTCGAAAAAACTGCATTAGATACCAAAAAAAATGATAGAAAGATTATTAACTATACATTCTATATTTTTTTATATTTATTAATTTACTTTTAGTAATTGGGCGCTTTTACTCGTCAATACAAATATAAACGAAATAAATTTATTAATTTAATAATTATCAATTTGATTTAGCTGCTGTATACTGGCATTGTCCACTTACATACTAATGTCATCCCTACTAATATTATAAATGTGAATATGAGTTTATTTGTTACGTTTTCACGCAACAACTACTTAATCGATCATCATTTAACTTTGTACACATATTTTTGGAGATACTAGAAGTAACATAGAATATTTTGAATTTTAAAAAATATATTATCTTTTACTATAGTTTCCAACTGACTATAGTTTCAGCTGTTTGGAATCATATCGATTCATTTCTATTGAAATGATATTTGATACTTCTTTAGTAACTTAAATGCGAGCGAAGCCGCGGGTAAAAACTAGTAATAATATATAATAAATAATATAAATAAATATTCATATTTAGTGTAGATACTGTTCCCCTACATTTGCACACTCAAGATAAAATTGTTTGCCGGTCGGGAACATTAGCAGACGACGTCACTAGCGATTTATTGGAATGTGGGAGATTCCCATGTCCCACCCTATATAATAATTTAAAAGTGTTAGACATAATAACAGTTATTAGTTCTACCGTCCCCAAATAGTATCACCACTTTTACGTGTAACCAGACGAATCTATCCCGCCTTCATACGCTCCAAAAATAGACTGACCGTATTCTAGCTGAACATAGGATGAGTTGGTATTATTTTGAAACACGTTAATCAAATGTCTCGTTAAATAGATTAATATAAAACTTATTTATTACAAGGGGTAGCTAACTGTCTTACTTAATTCTAATCAGAATATGACTAAAGATGTCATCTAAATAAATTGATTTCATATAATTTCAGAGGTTAAACATTATTATCAAGGTTAAAGTAATTTTCTAACAAAAATAAAACAAAAGAGAAACAATTATTAGAAAAATATATAATTAATTTATTCGTCATTTTTTTTAAATATAGAACTTCGCGACTTTTAAACACTGAATTAGTTTGACAATTTATGCTTTTTACGAAAGATGCAACAGTTTTAATAATAAAAAATAGCTACAGAGTTAATTTTCCTTCGGGAATATGTTTGGGAATTCATTGACTCAAAAATAAATGTAAATTACTGTAAAAAAAACATTGCGTTAGTTGTAAAGGAAAACTTGAGTGAGTAATTTGTAATAAATTATAGCAAAAACAATGCTTAATGTTCACATAATGCTGGAAATAAATATAGCTTATGCTTAATATTGTCATACTGCATTCGTTACCTAGTTTGTGTAACACGTTATGAGCGGAAAAAGAAAAGCCAGACACCGAGACGGATTGATATATCAAGCAAATTTTCTACTTCGCTGACGGCTTGCTTTCTTCTATCCGTTCACATAACTAACTAATAGTAACAAGGTACACATAAAACTAATTGAAAAACTAGACTAAAAAAAACAACAAAAGATTTTATCCTACCCTACGACTTAAGTTGATAAGTATGACTTTCAGTTTTTAATTAGCAAATTTTACTATATAAACACATGCTCAAAGTTTTAGTTTCACTTGTTTTTTACTCACGGATCGCACTTTGGCGTAGCAACAGACGAAATGCGGTCACATGACCTGTTAGTAAATGAATATTGTAGTTACTAAGAATTACCCTGACCATTGACAAATCAAGTTTAACCAGTTAATCTACAGCTTGCAGGACCACTCTCTCTCTTTTATTAGAAAAATAGAATTAAAGGGTTTGGTGAAACATTTTATAGGTTTAGAAATATGATTCATTGTTAAATTTGTGACGTAATTTTCAATTAACCGATGACGTAATTGGGAACATGTACAACGATGCGTGAATTCATAAAAAGGATTTGAGGATGTACCTCCACAAATATACAGACAAAAGTAGTAACAAAGTATAAAGTTTCCTATTGACTTCGATGTTTAAGAATGACACGTTCCATTTTTACGAGTTTAATAAAAATAAATTTGCAAATATTAATTGTATTTATTTTACTATGTAATTTGTTTAAAATAGGAAAATATCTTCAATATGTATTATATTATATAATATACTAGCTGACCCGGCGAACTTTCTTCCTCCTCAGAAGCAATAAATAAGCAGATTTTGGATTTTATTAAGTTCAATTTTTTATTAGGAAAAACAAATAAAAAAATCAAGTATTTTAATGATTTTTTTATTGTTCATGTATTTTGGTGCATAGGTTGCACTCTTTAGTTAAGTACATTGTGATACATGACATTTTTTGTTTATTAGATCTTTCTGGATGTAAAAATGTAACAGAATAAGAAAATAATCAAAGCAAAATTATGAATGAAAACGCCTACAAAATCCATAAAGGCAAATTTTACTAGTTTCAATATTTCTTTGCTGTTATATTAAATTCAGGCGTTAATGATTTGCAGTAAATTACGTCACACGAATTTCATGATTTTTGACCCCCTCCCCCGTCCTTATCACAGCTGGTCATATTTGTGAATCCCCCCTCCCCCCCAATGTAATAAAACAAACATTAAATCAAACATAGGTATGAAAATTAACAAAATAATATTTTAATACTTGGATATATTATATTTTAAAATGTGACGTCACGAAATTTGGAATCCCTCCTCTCCCCTTGTCACGCTTCGTCGATCCCTTCCCCCCTCTTAATGTGTGACGTAAATTATGACCCCTTAACATTAAAATTTCGATTTTTATTATTTATTTATTTATAAAGCCTACCTACAAAATTACATTAAAACTACATATTATAAAAAGGACTACTATTATATAAACTAAATGAATTTTTAATTATAGGATAGAACGGCATGCTCAAGGTGATAAAGGGATAGATACTAAACTTCTAATGAAATTACAAAAATACATAAAAATAAAAAACAAGAACCAAATAGATGCAAGGAAGAGGGGAGAGAAAAAAAATCACAAACATAAATAAACAAAATTTAAAAAATTCTGGTTAGTTAGTTAATTGAAGATAGTTAGTATCAAGATGTTTCCTGTATTTTGGCTTGTTGTAGGAAAAAGCATATATGTCAGTTCTTTTAAATAAGTAATTGTCCAATCATGCGATTAAGTGGCGAATAATGACCGATATTATCTCAAGTGATGCTGTTACCTATGGGCTTATCACGAATTTAGTCTGGCTTTCGAATCGAGCTGTCACAAGTAAAACGGATCCGTTAGCAATCGGGATCAAGAATTTTTACTAACGACTAACGAGCACCAGCAATCTATCAAATGAACGAAAGATCGAGACGTTCGAAAATTAACAAAAAGTATATAAAATATTGTAGTTCCAAATCTGCACGCGGTGGCGCTGCTCAAATTTCCATACAAATCGCTTGAAGCGAACTCGGTTTGAAAGCCAGACTAAAATTCGTGATAAGCCCACTGCTTGCCTTTATTGCCTAGTCAGTTTAATATTTTAAGCTTTATTATCTTTTAATAGATAACTACTTATATTGCATTGAATGTTATGTGTCATTTCGCAAAACTATACAGATAGATACTTGCGCAAAACAATAAAAATGCATGCAAGTGATTTGTGGTTTCGATTACAAATTGTGATGTGGTTAGTGATGTCATGTTACCCACAATGTTTAGTCCAATTTTATTAAATATTACTAAAGAAAATAAATCACATCGCGTTACATATAAAGAAATTATGAAATTGGATATACCGACTTCGTCATTTCAGGGAGGCTATTTTTTATTTGACTACTTCTTAATCATACATTATGCTATGAAGTTGAATTGCTTATTTGTTTTAATTGACTAACTTTGACAAAGGGTACTGTTTGAAAGAGGACAGGATTAGTACTATATTATAACGACGAAACCCAGATTACAATTATAAGGCACAATTTAATGTCGGCGTTTTAATTCAATTACAGTAATACGCGACCCCGTTATGCGCGGTTTCACTATAACGCGAAATTCAAATGTATTATTAAATTACGCGAAAGAGTGCGTATAAACATAATGTAGTCAATCAACTTCTCTATGGTCGCGGGAGTTTCAGTTAACGCGGGTTTTCCGGAATGTATCCCTCGCGTAAAGTTGGGATGAAAAAAGATGGCGGAGGGAACAAGGATGTTGCCAGTTAGCAAAATAGATAAAAATAGGGAAAAAATTAAATCTATAATTGTGGTACGGAACACATATATTGTTGTACACATATGTGATTTCCTGACTTTCGCCGCTGGTAATGTCATATTAATTACAAAATTCGTAATCTAATTTTAGTATCAATATTTTGCAACTAAACCTACTTAGTACTACAATCGACGTTCAATCAAAACTGGATCAAATGCAGGTCATTGTTGTAATATAACTTGGGGGTATTTATTACTTATATTTTTGATAGATACACTGCATATGTGAAATTGACAACTTACTAGGTGAATGTAGTCTAGTTTTTTTTTTAAATATATGTATTTATTTAGAACAGAAGTTCCCAAACTATGGGTTGCGAGCTCTGTTAGCAGAACAGTCATATAGTAAATAAGTTACACATTCCTAATTTCCGTCTCCGTTAAACGAGTCGCTGTTTCATGGGAGTTGGCATAGAGTCATATAATAAACTGCCCGATGATATTAGTAGCCTCCCTCTTTATCAGTTCAAGAAAATCATAAAAAGGCAATTTATTCAAAAATCATATTACACGTTAGATGAATATCTTACTGATAAAAAGCTTGGACATAATCTATGTCATTTTATGATTTCCCTTAGGTATACAATAGGGTGACAATGCCCCTATACAGCAGCTATCATAGTAGATTTATTATATATTATTATTACATTAGTATGTAAGTGGACAATGCCAGTATACAGCAGCTAAATCAAATTGATAATTATTAAATTAATAAATTTATTTCATTTATATTTGTATTAACGAGTAAAAGCGCGCTATTGGAGCCCATTTACTATAAGTAAATAAATAAAAATAATAAAAAAATAAAAATCGAAACGTGATATTTAATTTCAATTAAATAATTGGTAAATCACGAATCGTGATTTACCGTAACCTAATGCAATACTTCAGCTAATTATTCAACATTTTATTAATTAAACTATTTGTTTATTTTTATGAAGTGACTTCATAAAAATACATGCCTTCATATTCTAAATTTCAATCACGTTGTATTTAAAGTTGCTATCATTTACATCTTAAAAACAAATGAATTGAAAATGTTAGATTCTTATAGTGGTGTTATATTAGCTCTGTCCTTTTTAACTTATGTTTAACTGCTTTAAATTTCACTTACAACATCCACAAAACACTAAAATACACTAACAAGGCATTTGCTACACTTAATATTACTTCATAAAAGTGCAAATTATTACTTTAAAATAAACGAAATAGTGACAATTTAAAGCGGAAACAGTGCATGCATAACATGGTAAAACCCTAGACGAATTTCACACAAAATTACGTCTTATGTCTTCAGGAAAACAGGTTTTAATTGCTTAAAATTGTATGTGAGTTATGGTTACACCATACTTTTACAGTGATGACCATATAGCGCATTTAAAATTTTAATCTTGATGTGAAATGACATAAGTGAATGTTAAAGTGTAATTATTTTTTTATTTTAGGCGAGAAATTGTTTGACTTGAATAGGACAAAATTTTAATAGAAAGAAAATATATGTATACAAATATATATATCGCCAGTCCGTACTAACATGGTAGGAACTAGGAAGTACAAAATCGCAATTTTACAGCTATTAAAAGTTGTTATTGTGCATAATTAGTTTACATAGATTCTTCATAGTCGTATTGAGTATCTCAGAAAACATTGATAAAATGTTAATAGGATTTAAATAAATAAGGAACTAATAAAACATATTGCATAGAATACATATATCTAAAATATTACGTTAAAAAGTATTGAATCATTGGTGAAAAAAATTAACAAATTATACCGTTAAAGTGATTGGTATCACGGAAGGCGAGACATTAAATCTGTATTAAAGAATTGCATATATATAAAAAAAGAATAATAAGTAACATAGACTAATTTCGACATAGTATAGTGTTAAAAATAACGGATTGGTTACGTGTGCACATCAGGTCAAATGGAATAGTTCCTTTTACCGGTTTATAAATTCGACCGTTCTTTAAATAACATTCGTATAATAAACATGTTTAGATTTTAAGATAATTGTACAGCTGCTGTCTTATTAATAAATTACGTATTTTCTGTAATAAATACATTCTAATACCGACATATATGTAGACGCCAACTTTTAGATATATTTTTGTGATTTTTTTTCCTCTTCCTTGCATCTATTTGGTTCTTGTTTTTTATTTTTATGTATTTTTGTAATTTTATTAGAAGTGTAGTATCTATTCCTTTATCACCTTGAGCATGCCGTCCTATCCTATAATTAAAATTTCATTTAGTTTGTGTAATAATACTTCTTTCTATAATATATGGTGTAGTTTAGTAATATATATAAAAATATATGACCACACTCAAACTGTTCCCGAAACGTGACTAGGTCTCTTCACGGGTATTCCGCTTGAAAGTCGTGGTTTATCTGTATATTAAATTTATTAATAATAACAATTAACTATCTATGTAATTGTTATTCTATATCCGTAGTGATCAATACGATTGTTTGTTACATGGGTCAGATATTTATTTTAGGTTGGAAATTTTGGAGTTAGGACATCAATAATAAATAACTTAACATAGACTGTTTATTAAATATATAAGTAAGGGAAAAACTAATGATTATAATAAGTTCATTACAAGAAACAATAAATAAATAAATAAATAAATTCTTTATTGCAAAAAAACAGTAATATTTTTTTATGCATAGGCGAGCTTAATGCCATCGGCATTATCTACCAGCTAACCTTTGTCGATGTGAGCGGTGATATTTGGTGCAATGAAAAGAAAAATAATAACTAAATATACACAATCCCTTCTTTTTTTAAAATAATTTGTCTACAATAACAAACGTCATTAAATTCAAATTCAATTGTTTTTATTTGTTGCCAATTTATTCGAACCAATAACTCAGCCGAATAGGAATCAAGCTTGAAATCTATAGCACGGACATTCGATAGGATATTGCATATTAAATTGTTGGATAATATTAACAATAAAAAAAAAACACCGGGAAATTCTAGATCTCCTTGTGAAACTTTGTAACCTATCAGTTCATCGTACACAGAGAGTGATTCTTTGAAATGCATTTTGTAATGTAGATTGCATTTAAAGGGCCATCGTCCTCATTGTTGTAATTGAGGACCTTGCATTAAAAAGGGGACAAGTCTTTAAATGTAAAATTTGGAGAAAAATTGCTAATTTATAAATTAATATGCAAAATAAATATCTTAATTTAGTTTTCATTAAAATTGATGTTATAATAGTTATTATATTGTTAAGTATAATTTAAAAACTAAATAAAACGTTTTTGAATTATTACATATTTGTAAATCTGCTCCCGGTTAGTTCAGATTACGAGAAAAAATACTGAAAAAAAAAACCAGGTAAACTAAATTTAGCAATTTAAACGAAAATTATTTAAAAGAACGAAAAATCAACCGTAAAATCTTCATGAAACGCCGAACAGCGATAAAAAATATATATGCACAGAACAAACATTAAGTAGGTGTTTAAAAGTAAAAACCGTTTTATCTAAAATAAATTAGTTTAGGGCGCTAAGCTATCATTACAGTCTAAATTTAGGATTCTTTCTATAATATAAATTTTTACTGACTTATTTAGCTTTGCATTTAAAACTATTAGTATTCTCTTTGTCTTAGTGAAAAAAAGTAACAGATAAAAAATGGATTTGTCCTCTTTTATTCCAAGCTCCTTAATTACTCTGCGGTTTCGCTGTCGACACCCTGAGCTGAGGCATCTCGTCAGTGTATTAGAACAATTTTATATTTCACATATTCACAGAAAGTAGGCGGTATTGTAATTTGTATGCCTTCATGGGCTGTGGGCATTAGTGTAATACACACAGTTATACAAGCTATGATAAACCTAAGGGGAAAGTGGGGCTATACCGGATAGTTAACTGAATAAACAAAACAATTGTTTGTTAATAATAATTATAAATGAGGAATAAAAAAATCTAATTTATTGTCTTATAAAAAAGTAGTAGGTACACAAAAAAAATATTTTACAATTAAAAATACTTAAATTCCCCTAAATTTTATTATTTAATGTTAGATATCTAAAAATATCAGTATCAAAAACAATAAACAGGGTGATTGACTTGAACGTTTGGAGTCGAGAAAGGGGTATTGAGTAAGATTAATTGGCCACTGGCAAAATATTTTCAACAGAATCACCCAGTATAGTTAAAGTTTATGAAAATAAAATGACATTTTTTTTGGCGAGTGTAGTCAGTTATTTTAGTGTTACTGGGGCATAAGATAAATCATGATTGAAAGCACTTTGGCACAAATCTAAGATATTATTTAATACATAAGTTTCTTTTTTACTTCCGTTTGTCAAATTGACTGATCTTTCGTGTTAGGAATATTTGTAAATGTTTTAAATTGAATTAGATTTTGTTGTGTTTTTTTTTTTAGTAACAGTACTTTTATAGATATATTGAAATAATAAAAATAATAATAAACTTTATAAAAAAATAATTAACTAATTTTTTAATCGTATTTTTTGATATCAATAATTACATTAACTTTTTTTTTCATTAATGTAATATTTTAATATTTTAAACGCGGTAATTAAATAGTAAAAGGCATACAAAAATCTGTCTAACGCTAAAACTAATTATGACGTAAATATAACCTTAATAAACGTAAGATGGCCCACATAAAATTGTAAACGATAAGCCAAACATTATGTGATGGGGAGGAGCGGGGATTTTACGTTTACATAAAAGAAAATGACAACGTGCCCCGGCGAGAGTGATATTGGCCGCGGACGGGACGCACGTTACTTGGCTTCGTGAAAGTTTTATACAAACTTTACTTTTGGTAACGATCCATTATCGATAGCGAAGTAAAAGTGACTTCATAGTGTAGTGATACAGCGTGTTTGTGTTTTGTGTATTTTATTTTAGTCTTTCTTTTATTTTTTGTATATAGGATGTTTCGTTTTAATTTAAAGGTGAGTTTTCAAAAATTTTCAGTATTTTTTTTTTTAATTTTTTAATTTAATCTAGACGAACTAAAATAATATAAATTAGAAAGTTCTTAATTAGTATTTAAGAAAATTATTAGAAACAGAAAGTTTTCGGTGTTTTTTTTTTATAAAGAAATAAGTTGTTTACAATTATTAATAGGAATACTGGTTTTATTGAAAGTGAAACCAATTTCGTCTATAAATAAATCTTAATGTATGGTTATAAGGTTATATATAACAAACTCTAATCTAATCGAAAGTAGAAACTCGTTAGAAAATTTCCGTTGCATTTTTAGATGAATCTTCATTTATTTTAATATCCGTCAAAATTGAAAGCTATTATAGAGATATTAATTACTAAAACATCTATAAAAACAAAAGATTTTTTTATTTTATTTTTATATATTATACTAGCTTTTGCCCGCGGCTTCGCTCGCGTTAAGAAGTATTATTAATTAGGTATAGTTTTTGCGGCTTTACTTTTGTTTAGCGTGTGTAAAAAATTTATCAAAATCCTATTTAAGCGGACGTCTTCATCATAGTAGCTCCAATCTTTAATTTCAGTTCAATCAGTCGAAAATCTAAGAAGATTTATACAAATTTTCATCCCCTATTTTATCCCCTTGGGGGTAGAATTGATCAAAATCCTTTCTTAGCGGATGCCTACGTCATAACATCTACCTGCATGCCAAATTTCAGCCCGATCCGTCCAGTGGTTTGGGCTGTGCGTTGATAGATCACTATGTCAATCAGTCACCTTTGAGTTATATATATTTAGAGATAAGACTTATCTATTTTAGAAGGATCATTTAAAAATCGATAAAGTACAAAGATAATTACTGTTCAGTATTAAAATTTAATTACATTTCGAAATATGTAAATGAACATTTCTGTAAATTTTAGCAAGCCTATTGATGTAGAAGTTTATTATATCACCGGGCCCTATTTACATGGTAGGATGTACAAATTTGCAATTTTACCAGAGAACGATTTAAAGTTTTAATTACCTATAGTTTGTATAGATTCTTCGTTGTATTGAGTATCTGAGAAACTATTATGAAAATGTTAGTTTCCACTCTTTTAATAAGACTCGGTTATAAGCCTTATTTTTCTCATTCAATTAATCTCGTCGCTCAATGCCTATAGTATAATAATATAGGCACACAAAGAAACACCCTTTCAAGCGAAACACCCGTGAAATGACCTAGCCGCGTATCGGGATCAACTTGGAAGTAGCCTGGATAACGAGAGGAGTGTGCCCTGTTAATTTGAACAGAGCACATTAGTCTCCTCAAGCCGGCATAGTGGAGTCGACTGTTGCGCGCGGACATCTGTCTGTGGTAACAGTTGTCTATGCTCATGGACCACACTCTAGCTTAACATCAGGCGGAGTGTGGTCATATGCTGGGCTATCAATAAAAAAAAAACTTTAAAGATAGGTAGTTACGACTTCCCACTAACTAATCCAATCACTTTCTCTTCCTCTTCATCAGTTATTAAAGTACCAATGGAGCTCCAATGGTAACATAGTAAATGTAATAATAATAAACGTAATATGAAATCGTAATTAAACATAGATTTCAAGTTCGTGTTGTGATTTGATCAAGAAGCAATGCTAAACGCATGAGAAAGCGTTTGCAGATGACAATGTTCGTCTTCACACGGCCACTAGTTCAATGAAAGGCATATGAAAGTAACATTACTACTACTAATTTACACTCATTAATAAAACTACTCATTAAAATAATACCATTTTGAAATTTACAACATACAGTATTCATGTGCCAAAATACGTAAGAATTAAAACCCCATATACTTGGGTTTCACTAAGTCATCAACTCACCAATAAAGCAACCAATCAGCATGAGACAGACTTCATCATTTTAAAATATTTTCAAACAAAACAAAGCATAGTTTAAATCTTGTATCTGTAAGATATAGCTTTATTATTTCATTTATTTAATATGTATATATCTAAACATAGTTTGTATTTTTTATATTACGTTCTTATATATTTATGTAAAGTTATTTATTATGTTTATTTGATAGTAAATTGCTGGTAGACAATGTAACAATATAACTGATAGTTTAAGTGAAGAAAAAAGGTCCAAATTTGTAAATATTTATCAATATATTAATTCAAATCTACATTAGCTATTTAAATTACAGAAATAGAGTTAAGTATTAGAGATTTGTTTGGAATTAAAAGAATCCAATTAGGTATAATATTAAGATTTAAAAACACGTTTTCTAAAATATAGTTCATAAGATCCCGCGTAAAAAAAACAATTGAAAAAAGAAATGAAGAACGGTTAAGATATTTAATATTTTATTTCATTACACAAATTATATATACTATAATAAACACAATTCATAATATCGACTAGTCTTTTTTTATCATTTTTATTCTGTTTATATTTTATTCTGTCAGATGTAAATTACTGAAGTTATATGCACTAAGAGACGATCTTTATTTCAGTCAGTGAGTCAGTAATCAAATTTAGCAATTCGCATAATAATTCGATTGCATTAATCCGTGTTTTCCCATTTTGTAAGAGGTGACTAAGGGAATGTCATCCGCTAAAACAATCTGAGTCATTTGAAATACTATTATACAATGTAACATTGAATTAAGGATTGAAGCGAAAACGCGTTCATATATTAAAAATTACGTTTAAGTTAGCAGTAAAAATAGTTTCAACATAAATCGGTATATTATTATAAACTATTTCTTTCATTGCAGTGCAAAGACCTTCCTCCCTTCCACAACTCAACTCCTAATGAGCTCTCTCCATTGACTGCGATTTAAATGTTATTGTTGATTACTGGACTGTATTATGTGTATATGGATAAAGACAACACAAGAAAACACCCACACCCAAAAATTTCACAAATATTTGATGCGATCGCGAATCGAACTCGTAACGCATGGACGTGTAAACTATATCAACGAAGGCGTTTAGTAAATAAAAAATAATTAAAATACATTTTTCTCTTCATAAATTAGCCTCTATTGATAGTAAATAAATTATAATATACATTTTTCTATTTTAGTGATCACTAATGTTTGATGTATAAATAAACTAATTTAAAAAAAATTTCTGTAAACTGTGCGCTTATCACGAATTTTAGTCTGGCTTTCGAACCGAATTCGCTTCAAGCGATTTGTATGGAAATTTGAGCAGCGCCACAGTGTGCGGATTTGGAACTACAATATTTTAGATACTTTTTGTTAATTTTCGAACGTCTCGATCTTTCGTTCATTTGATAGATTGCTGGTGCTCGTTAGTCGTTAGTAAAAATTCATGATCCCGATTGCTAACGAATCCGTTTTACTTGTGACAGCTCGATTCGAAAGCCAGACTAAATTCGTGATAAGCCCACTCACTGTACTCACCGAATTCCGATTGTTAATTAATATTAAGGTTAATCTATAGTCGGAGTTATGTCACGGTACATCGGACATCGACATCGAGTGTACCCGTAATATAATACTAGATATTGAAAGTGAAGCCGTCTTGCTTTCTGAACGTTTGTAAATTATAACTATTTACTTTATTCTCTTTATTGCAGGAAGCGTTTGCTTTATAGAAAGTTATTGCGACCAAATTTTTTTCCTTATCCTTCTACTTATAAAAAAAAAACATATGAATGTGCGATTACATTTGTTTTTTACAGTAATACCCCGCTTTACGCGACCCCGTTATGCGCTGTTTCACTATAACGCGAAATTCAAATTTATTATTAAATTACGCGAAAGAGTGCGTATAAACATAATATAGTCATTCAACTTCTCTATGGTCGCGGGAATTTCAGTTAACGCGATTTTTTCCGGAAATTATCCCTCGCGTAAAGCGGGGCATTACTGTATTATTATTCTCTGACGTAACAGATTGTGTTGATTGCGAAATGTTTCTCCAAAATCCCTTATTAGAGCAGTTTTTTCGACGGATTATATTACATTTAACTCAATAGGAATTACGTAAAATTAAATTATAACAATATATAATAAAAACTAAGTACCTACTATTATGTATTATGGTTATTGCGTAACACAAAATTATACATGTTCAAAATTAAAATTAAAAAAATCAAAATTCGTGGGAAAGGTGCGATGAATGTACAAAACTACGTGGCAGAATTAGCCGACTTCCGACCGCCTGAGGAAGTGTTTCGTAAAATGTGAATGTGGCTTATTATTTTTTAATAAATAAAATATGTAACATAAATTCTTATAAAAAAAATCAAGAGCTTTTGTGTGAATTTTAAATTAGGTTTTATAATTGTCAAAACTCCAGTTTCAGAAGTCCCTGGCGAAGCAAATCTGGCATGTAATAAGTATTTACGTTTCCTCCTATCTCTTTCCAACCAGCGTATATTACTTAACCGAATTGTTACTAGGCCCTATAAGACAGCTACAACCTAGTGTGGATTCCACTAACAAATCAGTTTTGTAAATACTACTATTTAAATAAAATTTATTATTCTATTCTCTTATATGATCTGTAGTTTCTTATTGGAACACTTGGACTTGTTAAAATCTCTACTAATATTATAAATGTGAATGTGAGTTTGTTTATTATGTTTTCACGCAACAACTACTTAACCGATCATCATGAAACTTTGTACACATATTTTTGGAGGTACTAGAAGTAACATAGGATACTTTTTATTTTTTTTTAAATATATTTTTTACTATAGTTTCCAACTGACTATAGTTCAGCTGTTTGGAATCATATTAATTCATTTCTATTGAAATGATCTCTGATACTTATTTATTGACTTAAATGCGAGCGAAGCTGCGGGTAAAAACTAGTACAATTATAAACAATATTATGAAAAAAAACAACAACATATAGTATAATATGATTTATTATTCATTTGTATATATTATTTTATTTTGTTTTTTTTTGCATCCTATCATTTAATTCGCGATTTGATTTTGTCTTTGATTGACTGATGTTGATTGCCTGGTGGAGATCACTGCTCAGTGATAAGGTCGCCTTTTGTTTTTATTTTTTATTTTAATTTTCTTCTGTTCTTTTAATTTGTGCAATAAAGAGTTATTATTATTAAATAATTAATTATTAATATAGATCAACTGTAATTAATACATGTTATTTTATGTTTATTTAAGTTATTTTAATAAGTGTTTTTTTTCAATATATCATTATTATTATTATTGCACAACATGCCCTTGCAGTTAGTATGTAATGCATTCACTGACCACTTCTTATGTCTCAGTAAAAGCAACTTTCACATAAAAATTATACTTTAAACTCGACATCTTACATTCGATAGTTGCCACCTCACATGATCCACACATCTCTCCGTCTCTTTCACACCTATCATTTATGCCTAACGTTTAGTTTTTATATTAACACTAGATTTACCAGCTTAAATATACCTATTTCTACCAAAACCAAAAAAGTATATATTTGTTACAAATATACATAAAATAATATAAAATTTATAAAACTAATTCTTCTATTTCAAATTAAAGAAGATTAAAAGAATTTTAAAAAATGTTACACGCAGTAGGAATTTTAATTTGATTTTGCAAGACCAGTCATTTTGACTGGTCTGGTAAATCTAGTGTTAATTTAAATTTATTGAATTTTGTAAATTAATTTATTTCTTCGTGTTTATGTTTCTTAGCTTCGGACTAAAATATATAAATAAAAAAGATAAGAATATACATTGTATATTAAAAAAATTGTTTCGACCGGGGACCTATACCTCTGCGCTTCACGCCGTTAGGTACAGAGATCATCAAATATAAATACAATAAATAAACTATGAAGTATTACAAAACTTTTGAAAATTTTTTGGCTTTTAAAAAGTAGGTAAGTCAATGTTATGTAAGTATGTAAAAAAGATAATGTGCAGTACACATTGAACCGCATCATGTAAGTGAAAGTGGTGTCGTTGTCATAGACAAAGGATTCGTTGAATTATTAACTATTTTTAATTTCCGAGGGTCTAAGTTCAACTGCAACTTTTACTAATATTAAATACGAATTGTTGTCAATAATTTAAGTGTAATTATTTATTTTTTTAATTATGGGAATTAAAATTAATTAAATATATACTTTAAATTTACTATATCAACTTAATTAAGCTATGAAACAATTATTTATATTTTTTTATTGCAATAAACAACAATGCAATAGACATGTTAATGATGACTTGAGTGTAAAGCTTTCGAAAAAATATTAAAAATAAACACTACAAAAATACTAAATGATTCAAATTCTTTTCACAAATAATCTAAGACTCCACTTCAAACTACACTGATTTAAAAAGAGAATGTAAGTAACATTGTAACGTTACAGTTCCTTATTGCGCTATGAACTGGTGTCATATTGTCTAATTGTTAGTTATCAAAAAGTCATAAAATAATTTGACTTGGCACACACATGTAAAAGGTATAAAATTTCTTCAAACTGTCATTAAAACAAAAGTGTTTTAGAAAATATATTTATTATGTTGTTATAAACAAATTTACAACATTCGAAATTCAAACTCAAGTCGGTATAGTGGAAGCGACTGTTACACGCAGACCTGTCTTTTGTCTCCACTCATGGACCAGGGGGGCTACTCAGGCATATCCGAAGTCACCTCTGTAGCTTACGTGAATTTTGACATATAAGCCCGCAAAAAGTCCTGTCAAACGTCCGTATTTTCGACCTTAGTTCGTGCGCCTGAGTAGCCCCCCAGACTCTAGCTTAACATCAGGAGGAGTGCGGTCATATGCTAGGCTAATAAAAAAAAGATTTCTATTAAGTGATTGGTATAGTAAACATATAGGGGATAATTTTTTTTTAAATTAATCCGAATTTATTTCCGACTAATAATCAAATTAGTACTTATGTGAGCAATATATATACAATTTGTCAGTCCCCGACTTTCGAACCAGTTAATAACAATAATTACCGTGATATGATATAACGTAATGCCTATTTGATAATAATCTAATGATGGAATTGTTTTGAATAGAAAAGGTTAGGCCAGCGCGTAAACAATTATTACCTAACATAGAGTTTTTGTTCTAAACTAAATAACCACGTAAAACTTTTGTCTTACTAACCTTAATATTCATAATCGTTCTGCAACGCTCTAATATTTTTACGTTAAGATGTGGGACACCCTTTACGTTTGTAGATTCAAAACAACTGAAGTTTAGTTTAAAAATATTTTATGAGTGCAATTTATAAATAATATCTGTGGCGGTCGATTCTACAAGCCGAAAATACTTATTTAAGAAGATTTGGGGTTTCGACGTTTATTCTGTCAGTGTCATCTTTCTTGTTTTCTTCTTGTCTTTTTGATTACCACAATGCATTGTGATAATTATATAATTAATCCTTTTTAATCTATAATATTATTTCACATAAGTTTCTCCAAATATCTAATATCATAATTTCTGCCAAAAACGCTCGACTGAATCATTCACTGTATATTATGTATTAGTTATTTGTTTTATTACCTATTGCTCTTGTCTTGGAATGTCTTTAGATAACAATCGTATTCACTATGCCGGTTTGAGGAATCAAATATGTAGTCACTTGTCAAGTCCTCAGTCTGTCTACTTCTTAGGCTATGAAACGAAATGGAATGAAAATAGTTTATTAGCATGCCTCTATTCTACCATGGCTTCGGAAAGGCGTATGACGAGAAGAAGACCACAAAAAACTCGTCAAACATAGCCTATAGATTTATAAATCAATAAAACAAATTAATAGTCGCACAGCGTTTTCTAATTAATATTTTATTAGCGTGTTCAAATCTTAATTTATAATTACAGTTAATTAAAATAATTGATCCACGTGTATTTACTGATGGTCTCTCAATCAGCTAAGTCTAAGGGCCGGTATTTCAATTTTGACTATAACACACTTTGTTAATTTTACAAAACTTTTAGGCTGATTTATCTGTCTTCTTAGCGTTAACTCTCTTAGTGTTAGTCTCTCGTCTATCTTGACTATATATAGATACATATATATTATTATATTTATTTATTTTTGTACTTCTTCTGACTCTGGGTGTTATAATTTGTGTGAACTAAGCTCTGATGCCCGTATACATTAGTCTGGTTTTAGGGTAATGTATATATTTATTAATTCTACAACTGATCAACCCTTGCGATGCTCACTTGAAACTAAATATTAAATTCGTAATAGAATATCTTATTGAATAACTCTATACGTAAAAGTGTTGTATAAACAAGAATGTAAAAATAGGTATCTAGAAATATCGCCTTTAAGTTTAACAGCAAAAAGAGCATAATCGTGTCAAGTAGTTATTAATGCTGGTAGCTTTCTTTCCTCTCAACTCGGAACCAGTTCCGATGACGAACTTAACCAGAGTTGATCTAGAGGTGTTATTTTATGCGATTGTATCTGATTAAAACGGTCAGTTTAGTGGGCTTATCACGAATTTTAGTCTGGCTTTCGAACCGAGTTCGCTTCAAACGATTTGTATGGAAATTTGAGCAGCGCCACCGCGTGCGGATTTGGAACTACAATATTTTAGATACTTTTTGTTAATTTTCGAACGTCTCGATCTTTCGTTCATTTGATAGATTGCTGATGCTCGTTAGTCGTTAGTAAAAATTCATGATCCCGATTGCTAACGGATCCGTTTTACTTGTGACAGCTCGATTCGAAAGCCAGACTAAATTCGTGATAAGCCCACAGATCTAGACATCAGTGATGATGTATATTTTGGTTAGTTTGAATGTTATCAATGTCACCACCGGTTTGACACTTATGTAGCGACTTGAGTAGTGAACTGCTTTCTTGAAGGGACGTAAATTGGGGACTGTTATTAAAAAATCGATCTAGCAAAGCTATTATTATATACGTTAACTATATTTAAGCTAATCCTAGATTAAGATTAATCTGTTTGTCGCACTTAATTTAAATATATATATATATACCTACATGTGGCGGCCGAAAATACTTATTTAAGAAGATTTGGGGGTTTGACGTTTATTCTGTCAGTATCATCTTTCTTGTTTTTTTTTTCTTTTCTTTTTATTGCCACAATGCATTGTGATAATTATATTTTTAATCCATTTTAATCTGCAATATTTTTTCACATAAGTATTTCTAAATACATATTTTATATAGATGTCATATATACTGGAGAGTATCGCGTAACAAAAATTAAATTAGATTTGTTTTACGCAATTCTGCAGCACGCAATGGCGCGCATGTCAACATTAATAATACAGTGACATGCTGTCAAATGTAATAGTAAATTACAAACACCTGGTTTTATGGAAACAGGGATGGTATAATACTACATGAACCATGAACGGCAAAGTACGATTCTTTAGGAAATAAGAAATTACTGTTTGTATATCTGTTTAACGGTTAACTGATTTTTTACAATTTGTTTAGATTTAAATTTACAATATAAATGTTTTTTTTTTGTATATAATACTAGCGGCCCGTCCCGGCTTTATTTTTTAAACATTTAGTATTTTAGAAAAAGCGATGCCAGACATTTTATGGCAATTTTTAGCAGCCTTGGGTTACATTACTATAATGTAGTTTTAGTAAGGATCCTTATTTTTTTCCTGAAATTTATATAGCCTATATTGATCAGTGATAATGTAGCATTCAAATGGTGAAAGAATTTTTGAAATCGCTCCAGTAGTTTTTGAGTCAATTCGTTACAAACATACAAAAATATAAATCTTTCCTCTTTATAATATTAGTGTTAATATTATTTTGATTACATAAATATCAGGAATGTTATATTAAACAGTAAATAACGTTCAATGCAGACGAACACTCAATAACATATCATAATATATATTCACAATCAATCATATGTATCATCAATATAATATATAAAAGAAGTCAAGTATTGGCTAATATTTGTAAAGGATGTTACATTGTATGGATGTAAGTGACCAAAGACCATGCGATGCTATTACACAAGGCATTTCAACTGTTCTAGAGTAGAGACTTAGTTTAAAACACTAGTTGTTAAATAATATTTATCACTCTTTCATACATATAATGAGTAGATTACAAACGCGTCTCATTAACTACACGTCAATATGTGCGTACAATGCTTGTAATGTATGAAAATGACAGATGCACGCACGTCTCATATTATACATTAGGACCAATGTACGCGTTAAATGTAGTCTGGTCTTTATTTAATTATATACACATTTAATTACATATATATTTTTTAAAGGCATCACGTGACTATTATATATAAATATATCGGAAGATATAAACCTAATATTAATGTCAAAAGTAGACGGTACAAGTCAAGCCTTGGCAGTGAAAAGCGAAAGTTAAGTTGACGCGGGCGCATGTGACGTCAGGCATCGCACGCGCCTCGGCTGAGTAGGTCGGAGAGCCGCTTCTTCCGTCTTAATATAAATCGATTCGTATATTATGTTTAATTTTTTTTACTAATTTTACACATTTAAAATTTATATTAATTTCGCAATACAAGTATAGATAATGTATTTAATAAATGAAAAATGACAAACTAAATTTCGATTCTAATCCGATTTAAAAATAGCTAAGAATATTACAGGAAATACTTTTGATTCATATAGTGGATTTAATTGTTTTGGAGTTACATATACATAAATGTAGGCTATTAAAATTGATATTCGGAATGGTTGGAGCCCTACTTTCGTGAGACAGTTCCGTGATTTGTTGCAATTAAATTCGACCAAAATTTTTATCTTTAAGCATTTCCTTATTGGTAATTTACTTCACTGTAACTACTCAACCTAAAATACGCCAAAACCTAAAAATTTTATAATATGTTACAACTTACATCCAATTTTTTCCAAAGCCTAGCCCTAAATGATGTTATCCCTACTAATATTATAAACATGAATGTGAGTTTGTTTGTTACGTTTTCACGCAACACTTACTTAACTGATCATCATGTAACTTTGTACACATATTTTTGGAGGTACTAGAAGTAACATAGGATACTTTTTATTAAAAAATAAATATATATATTTTATTATAGTTTCCAACTGATTATAGTTTCAGCTGTTTGGATTTCTATTGAAATGATCTTTGATACTTATTTAATGACTTAAATGCGAGCGAAGTCGCGTCAAAGCTAGTAAATTATATATTAAAACAACTTATTAAAAAAAGTCATATTAATTCTATTTTATATTGTTGATGACTGTCACGGTGACGTAGTCATCAACGTGCGAATCTGTTCGAGGGTTTAATCCCCGCTCAAAGCAAATATTTACAATATATTTTATATTTTAAAGAAGTAATTTGTTTCGGACTTGGGTGTTATATTTCTGTTGTATAATGGGTCATTTATTTTACCTCTCTTCTTCCAGACATGGGTGTGTATAGTATGCTTGGCAACGAGTATGGCAGCGCCAGCTCCAGAGCCAGTTCCTCTAGTCCTGGATATCATAGACCTGGCAGCCATCAGTCGAATGACACCGCAACAGTTAGAAGTATTAGCTGAAGGTTTAGCTGCACAGGAAATTATGAGGTACATGTCTAAAAAAATTCTAAGAAATATTCCATATTTTCATTTGTTTTATCTGTTTTCACAAACTTCAAGTTGCATTTAATCTCTTATTAGGACGAAGCGGTCATCGGCGCAAGCTGCAATAACTTCGGTAGTCTCAAAAGCGTCATCGGGTCTACAAGAAAAACTCAGCCTTCTGGGCCAGGCTTCAGCTGGAGCCAGTTCGTTCATAAGTGCTGCATCTAGCAAACATGGGGATGATCATGGATATTCTTATGAAGCTGTACGTATATTATTCTTGTTATGTCAAATTGACAGGTGTCATATGAACAAACTGTCAGTTACACTTACCAATGCTTAAGGCAATATTAGTTGTAAGTAAAATTCAAAATAACTATAAACGTACACTACCCTACTTATCATTAAATATATAATACCAGTATTGAGTATATAAACGATTAATTTCTTTCTTCAACAGCACGATGACTCAAAAGTTGACTTCTGGGGTTTAAAGAAGTCTATCTTATACACGTTATTCCAAGCCGTTAAAGCTATAACTGGTGGTGTAACAATTCTTAAAGGACAACTAATAAAGGGCAGTGGCGCTTTGGCAACGACCCTAGGAAAGGTTATTAAAGTAAAGGGTGAAGCTGTCAGTAATTTTGGCAAGAAAATCGTAACTGCAGCGGCTTTGACTCCACCTAAGAAGCATAGTAAGCATTAAAACATGTATATTCATTATTTACTATTTATGTATACACGGTGAATTTCAAAAGGATTTTTTTTTTATTGTTGAACACGACATGTGACCTCCAGTGGCCTGATGTAAAGCTGCACTGGAGGTCCACGAGCGCTGACGACTGGAAACCAAGTATTTCCAGTACCAATTACAGTACAGTACAGTAATACAGTTTTTGTAGGTATATAAGCAATAGAAAGAGAAACGATCGCGGTGTCGTGAACGGTAAAGGAGATATCTGCATCCCTTTCAAACATGCCTCAACTTCGACAAATGAACGCAGGCGATACTATAAGAATATAGTTATCCCTTTCTAATGATCGTTTCTTCCAGTCCAAAGTCCAATTTGAATATTATTAAATTAAGCTTAGTAAATAACACCGTCCAAATTAAATTGATGCATTTTACAGGGGACTAAAAACTGTCTTTTTTATTGAATTAAAAAATGAGTCAAAATGTCTTGGACGGTGTTGTTTGCTTAGTGACGATTAAAAAACTAAATTTTCTTCTACGTTATTAACTCAACCGATTATTTGAACGGCTATATGACCGATTATATCCTCATTTCAAATCATTATTTACCAACAATTCATGGAGTCACATAAAACAACAGATTATTTGTATTCAAAAACATGAATTGCACATAAATTACATTGTATTAATAATAAAATTTTACAATCCTTTTAAATGTTAATTTGATCGCTCACACATGCAACCTTTAGCATTTTCTTTTGCAAGTTATTATTTTATAATTCTTAATAACATATATTTTAACATTTAAAGTAACAATATGATAGTTAGATAAATATCTTACTGCTAAGCTTGGACATAATCTATGTCATTTTATGTTTACCCTTAGGTATACAATAGGATGACAATGCCAGTATACAGCAGCTAAATCAAATTGATAATTAATTTATTTGTTTCATTTATATTTGTATTGACGAGTAAAAGCGCTCTATTGGAGCCCATTTACTAAAAGTAAATAAATAAATAAATAAAATAAACCATACATTTTCTCAAAGACCCGACGTTTATTATGTACAAATATCAAGCCGGCATAATGAAGGTGACTTGTGCTGCATTTGATGTAGTGTGACTCCGCCAGACTACAATTAGGAATATAAATGAATATAATAAACATTACACAATTCTTTATGGTCAATTATCAATTCTATTGTTTTAAAAAATTCATTGTTTCATGCGTTTAATTCTACAAATAAATAATCACAAAAGAATCAATATTTCGTGAGATAGTCACATACTGAATATTGTGAGTTGAGAACGTATATTTAAAACGTTCACACGTAATAACTTAATTTACAATTTATTTTACGACGTGCTTAGTTACTTGAACGAGTAAAAAAGAGCTATCTATCACATACAATACTCGGTTTCGTTTGTTTTATTTTTTACTGGCAATATGTCGCGGAACGTTTTTTTACATATCAAATAATCGCGTTTCAAGATCAGTGGGCTTATCACGAATTTTAGTCTGGCTTTCGAACCGAGTTCGCTTCAAGCGATTTGTATGGAAATTTGAGCAGCGCCACCGCGTGCGGATTTGGAACCACAATATTTTAGATACTTTTTGTTAATTTTCGAACGTCTCGATCTTTCGTTCATTTGATAGATTGCTGGTGCTCGTTAGTCGTTAGTAAAGTTCATGATCCCGATTGCTAACGGATCCGTTTTACTTATGGCAGCTCGATTCGAAAGCCAGACTAAATTCGTGATAAGCCCACAGGTTGTGAGCAACCTAGCATAATGAGAGGAATATACCCTTTACTCTGAGCCATGCATTCGT
Source organism: Tineola bisselliella (assembly GCA_028551675.1). Taxonomy (NCBI): domain Eukaryota; kingdom Metazoa; phylum Arthropoda; class Insecta; order Lepidoptera; family Tineidae; genus Tineola; species Tineola bisselliella. The sequence goes on along the minus strand of JAPWLS010000404.1, from coordinate 24,028 downwards.
CTCGAAAAGCCGGCATAGCGAGGATTAAAATCGAGAATTGTATTTGTGTATTATAATCGCTCTATCATATATTTTTTGAATAATTGCAGGTACCCACGCCGCAGCTTATGGTCCTCCACCAGTGATTCATCACGAATATCCACCAAGTGCATATGGAGTCCCAACTGGATCCGCCCATTATTCAGCTGCTTCAGGTCCTAGTGGTTATTCAGCTCACAAATATCCCGCGCATTTAGACGGTAAGTGATCTTTAACACTATAATTTACCACGTATTTAAATATGCCTATTTCTACCATAAAAAAAAGATTTGTTTTACGAATATATATATATAAAAAAATAATATAAAGTTCATAAAACAAATTCTTCTGTTATAGATTAAAGAAGATTAGATGAATTAAAGAAAAAGTTACATGCAGTAGGAATTTTAATTTGATCTTGCAAGACTAGTCATTTTGACTGCTCTGGTAAATCTAGTGTTAACTCTCATCACAAAATTAATTAAAGAATTGCCGTATTATCTATTACTTGATTATTTTTAAACGAGATTGTTAGTGTGTGGACGTATAGAATACATAATTGTTATTTATAAGCAAAGTAAAAGAAAGTATTATTAAAAATCCAATGTATACTTACATTCTAAACAATATAAAGTACCCAAAAATATTATGATAACGCATTTTTTTTAAAACTATTTTTTATTATAGAAAATTAATTATTACACAAAACAAATAGGTATATGTTTTAAGTGGCAATATTGAAAAATAAAAAAACAAAATAATAATACAGGAACACATTTAGGCTAAACACAAAATTAATAAATCAATTACATATTATGTCCCTACAGTCAACGTCAAGCCGGCGATTCGCAAGCCCTCTTTAAAGAAATATATATAATTTTTACTAATAGCTTTACAATCGTACGGGTATAGTATTTAGGAACTTTAGGGGATTAAGCTGTCATTATTATGTAAAGAAATTACAGTTAAACCGTTCTATTCGTAGTTAAAAAGTACGATTCTTGTCATCCAGTTAAACCGATATTTATTTTACTACGTATTTCCGATTTGATATTGATTTTTAGGACTACAAGTTTCCTATAGTATAAATAATTTTTCGGTTATAACTTTTACGTACTAATAGTGCTATAAGTTATTTTTATATAGTCTTGTAAAGGCTTCATCAATAGCGAATACAATCTCCATCTTCCTCATATTACGAAATAACAACTTTTACCATTTTAGATAGATAACCTATCAAAGACAATCGCTAATGGTTATAGAATTTGACATACATTTAATTCTAGCTCAGATTCGATTACACAATTCAGATGTAACTAACTGGAACGTTAATTTGTTGTATTTTGCTTTTAAACAAATAAATAATTATATAATAGGTCGGTATTATCGATAGACAGGAAGGAGGTTGGGTTAGGTTAGGCCAGTGACCGCAATTCACGATTCACTTATGATATAATAAATTAGTTCCATTTTATTCTTATTATGCTTTTAGAAAATAGAAAGGTATATGTTTAAAATGGAATTTATATCTAATTTTTATATTACGATGTAATAACAGGTAACTATACCGGAACTAATATATTTTACCTTTATGTATTTAATATATATATATATATATATATATATATATATATATATATATTTAAGCTTTAAGTGTAGGTTTTGTCAAAGTGATAATGTCTTAACATCTTAGTGATGACATATGAAATAAAATTTTAGAACTAGCAGTTGACAAACAAAAAGAAAAAAACGAACGTTATTTAAAATTCGAATTTAAATTCAATTGTTTTATTTATTTGTTTTTTTTTTTGTACACAAGCAATTTAAGCAATTTTTTAGTGTAGGATTGTAGAATATGTTCGTTTATAATTAAGGAAGGACTAATAGCCGGCCCTTAGAAAGCAACAGAAACCAGACGATTGAATAACGAAAGTGTTTTCCTGGATAATATACTTAGTTAAATATAAATCTCGCATTGTGTTAGTAAAATGAGGAAGTCTAGACCAGATCTTGTTTAGGATAGCTAACTGGAACATAGTTTACACAATTTAGTTTTACATAAGAGAGACAATCTCTGTTTAACTTATAGGCGTGAAATTAGTTACATATGATTACAATTTTAATGGGTTTTCTTTGAAAAAAAAACATAATTAAGATGGAAATGAAAAAATATTTTGTTAGTGGCCTCATTCAAATTCTAATCTATAAATAAATTAAATACAATTAATTATTAATGAATTTAAGAAACCACGTGTTAGATTACTTTTTTTTTCTGAGATTTAATTAAAAAATAAATAAAATAATATTAATAATAAATATCATTTGTAAAATTCTAGGAAATAAATTACCAAATTACTTAACGAAGGCGATTGCATTTTCATCTGTAATCGACGAAGATTATTATTAATGTAAAACGCGTTTGAGGTAAGATTGGTGTCAAAATTTCTTACACTTTAAACGAATTGCACTTTATTTTGTCGTTGCTAATCTGTACTTGTTAATACATTCAACATATATCTTTTGTTTCTTCACTGTTTCTTTATTCTTTATATAACTTTTATTTATTTATTATTCAGAAAGCCAACAACTAAAAAATTATAATAGACAATATATGAAAATTAAGTTAATATTTAAACGTAAGCCAGGCCACGTAGAGAAAAATAAAAGTCAAAATTTACATAAAAAATACTTTCGCTCGGACGGAAACACGCCATTGGTGTGACGAAACGGAACTTCGAACACGAAATGACATAGTATTATTCGCATTCTTTTGTTTTATAAAACCTAATATTTTCCTTTTCGAAATAAGTCGCAATTTAAGGTCATTTTGTGTAACACAATTTACTTCAGCCCTAATGTATAGGTATGACAAATGGCCTTTTAAAGTACTATATTTACAATGTTGTAAAAAAAAGAACTACATATTTTTTCTTTATGCATATTATATGTTCTTTAACATGAATTGTTATTTACTTTTTTTCTGAATGAAAATTCAGTTTTTTTTTGTTAATTATTTTATGCACAGGCTATGATTAGCGAGTTTCTTTTGGTCTTCTTCTTGTCATACGCCTTTCCGAAGCCATTGTAGAGTCTAACGATGAGCAAGCGCACGCCTTTAGTGCCTATGCTAATAAACGATTTTCATTTCATTTCATTTAGTCGGTCATTGCCTATATAATATGGACATATAAAGAGTGGTTGGCAGACTGATGATGGTGCCATCCCCGTGTAGTGACTTAGCCTTAGTGAAGTAGCCGGGATAACGAGAGGAAAATAAAAATAATATATTTATACATAAAATATACTAAAATATTTTTTTACTAATTTGACCCAGTACGTTGAAACTGCAATGGTTAGAAATCCTTTGAAATGACGGATTGAATTAATCAAAAGTAAATACAATAGTAAACCGCTCTTCATATATGAATAAAACAGTCTCATATAAAAATGTAGGTAATTTCAAAATACTCATGTCGTAATAGTTAATCTTCAATTAGGAATGGAGTCATAATTTATGAGATGTCCAGATAAGTGATAATAACTTTGTAAACATTTGAAAACGTTTATTTTTACGTTTACGTTTAGATTTCTATGTAGTATTACTGTTAAAGCAATTTATTATTCATGAGATATGAATTTTTGCTATTAAACTGTGTGTTGCGACATCTAGTGTTCTTATTAGAAAATGCAGCCGCATGTCGTATTGTTATTAGAATAACACTTAGATAGAATAATTATTTTAAATATATACTCTACTCTAATATATATAATAATATATATATATATATATATATATATATACTATACTCTAATCGTTGGTGATTTTAATATACTAGATATAAATTGGACAAACGAATCGTATCTTGGAAGTAATACGTCTAAACTAGGTCTGTATTTTCTGAATATTGTCGGTTATTATAATTTGGGTCAATTTAATTATGCTGATTTAGTGCTAAGTAACTTGGATAATGACCTAAAGGTGTAGCAACTCTCTAATTAGCAAAGTGGATATATACCACCCTCCCTTAAATATTATAACGAACCTTGCATTAGATAGAAACCTACAATATGATTATTATAATTATTAGTGTGATATTAATTCCAAGTCTAGTTGTAGAACCCTGTTTGTGGATCTAATAAATAAATAAGTTATTAAAAAAATAGTTAATTTTGTAAAAATGTTGTTACCTAAAAATAGCAAGGGCCCCTGTACTAGGTTCGAAAACCTGTGCTACTAGGTACTCCAGTTATCAAACTAGATGTATGAGATAGATAGAAAGAGAATATATGAACAAAACTATTAGAATATATAGGTACAGAAGCAGAATAAATACACTTAACAAAACATATCTAAAATCTAACACGAATCAAATTCGCCCTCAAAATTCTCTATAAACTTATAAAAGTTGTATAGAAATATATATGTTCCAATCGGGCATTGAACTATAAACTGCATATCAAGCTGGCATATAACCCATTGAGCTACAGACTAGAGTCTAAAGTTAGTACAGGAACTATTGTAATCGTGTTTAATCAATTTATTGAACAAGAAAACAAAGTTTCTTGTGAAAACTCGTCCGTCTACTTTCGCGGCGATGTATCTAGCGCTATATGAATATAAATATTAATGTTTTATACCAAATAATATTTAAAATACATTTCTTTGGTTTTGTTCGCGAGAGTTCTAAGTTAAAGCATATATTAGTCGCTTTCAGATGAATGTTTATTATTCCGGAAATTTCAATATTCGTTGATTGATTTTACTTTAATTCACTGATAATAATATTATTACAAGTGTATTGTGGTCTTCTTCTCGTCATACGTCTTTCAGAAGTCAGTGCACGCCTAAGTGCCTATGATAATTTAATCCCTGCAAAAAAATAAATAAAAAAATGATCGCTACTATTAAATTATAAATGAATGAAATTTCAATTATAGAATAGAACTTAAAAAACTTCATGATTGTAGTAAACATTTTTAAATTTTCACAACTGAAACTGAAAACATATAGATGCATGTATATTTATAAAAAAATCTAATGTGTTTAGGTATAAAATAACTTTAGGGATTTAGAAAATTGATGAAAACATGCGTTGATATAATTTGAAAAAACATTAAAATTACCAATAACTAATATTATAGCTTAAATATAAATTTTATATAAAAAAAAAATTATTCTTCAACTAATTACACCGTGAAGTAACTATTAAAACATTAAAGGCGGGAGTCGTAGTACTACGATTTATCTCGACTGTTATTTCTTGTAGTTTTAAGATTTTAACTAAGCTTTTTTAAGTCTCAATTTTTTATGATTATACATAATATCGCTCGCTCTAGGACGAAAAACGAGGCGGGCCGGTCGCCGCGTTACCTAGCAAACTTTCGTCAAGAATTAATTTGTTAATTGTATAGTATTGAATACATCGCGACGTAACCTTGCAGTGGCGTCGCTCTTACTCTTAGAAAGGAAGCTTAGGTAACGATTAATAGTCAGGCTGTTTTTTAAAACTTTTTTGCTTAATAACTTTTGCAATAAAAACATATAATAGTTAGATATTTTTAGGTTTGTAGAACTTGATTTGAGTATAAGAATTAGTAGTACTGACTTTTAAAAAATAAATAAACAAATAAACAATAATATAAACAATTGAAAATCATACTTCATTTATTATACACAATAAATAAAAAGCCGTATACGTGTACGCTTCGGAATATCCCAGGGACCTAGTAGCTTCTATGGTGAACGGTCGTTTTCTCTAACATCTATATTGGAAACGACTACTATAGTGTATAAGGCGAAATAAAAAATACAAAAAATAAACAAAAAAAATAAATTTGTTTAAAATCAAACAAATTACTTGCATCATAAATTTTGTAGTACATCAGGAAGTTTGTAGAACGTAGTTTTACGTAATCCATAATTTTTGTGAGAGATCCGTATTGTCTGATTTAGTGACCTGACTTGAGCAGCGCGTGAAAGGACGTGACTTTAAGTAACATTCGCCGTGATTAATATATTATGCTTAGAATACATTCACTTCATTTATGACAGATTGACGCATTACATTTTGTTATGAAATCAAATATTACATTTACTTATAAATACTTGAGTTGTAAATTTTGAGTGCCCTTTTATATTTGCCCGAAGTTGTGATCAAGACACACTTCTCTTAATTGGAGTCTAAACGATTTAATTAGATGATAATTTCTAAGCTAAATCTGGTTAGAACTGATTACTACTTATCCCAGAGATTAGACCAATAACCATTGTTGCCTACTGTTCTTTTTATTTACTAGAAAGTGTAACTACCAAGTGCATTTATTTAATTACATAAATACTTTAATTAAAACAGGGTATAACAAGGCAAAACTGAACGGAGTCCACGCTGGCTTCATTGTATTGACTCCAGTGGGCGAAGGTGGCAATCACGAAGCTCATCATTCGATACCGGAGCCAGCGCATGTGCCGCTCGAACCTCCCCAATCATTCTTACACACAGCCTTCAGTACCATCAAAAACGTCTTCTCATCCGCTTCTCCTGCACCCGTTTATGAACATCATTCGCCTTCAGAAGATCAAGAGATTTTTGATCATCCTCCACCGCCTCTACCCCAACTACCACATCACAAACCAATGACTTGGGGAGCTGTCAATTCCTATGGAGACCCGGCGGTTGTTGACTCATACCCAGACTATGATCCTAGACATCCGCGCACCCCATACGATGTCCATGCAGCTAAAAAGTCATCAGCTCCAAAACGTTACACTTTGACTCCAGAAAAAATTCGTAAGATAAGAAATAACTTGAATAAGGTGTTTCGTATGCACCACGAGAGTATTGGTAGGTCTTCGGAGGAGTTGTCTAAATTTGATGGATTAGATGTTGTTAAACAAATACTAAAAGGACAACAAGTTCCTTTGTTGCCAACGTCTGTAGTCACTGATAACGAAGCTGATGACCAAACTGCAACCACTCCCACAACATCCACAACTACTTCCACTCCTCCCGCCCTTTCGACAAGCACAGAGACTTCGAGAAGAAAGAAGGAGATTAAATTTATACTGCGAGGAAACCGGATAGTACAAGTTTGAAGATTAAGACTGACTTTGACTGACTAAATTGAGGTATGCCTTGACCAACGAATGACTGACTTTGACTGCAATTTGTCTTAACTTACATCCTTTTTGTAGCTAACTATTTACTGTTGCAAATTGTCTTTTTCAATTGTTTTAAATTTTACTATTTCCTGATTTATTTTTATCTTCAAATATTTCTTCTTGTATATCTATTATCTTGATCACTTTATCAATTTTACTTTCAAATGAAATCGGTCAAGGAAATGTTGAATCACTTTTTTCTAATGAGCCAGTGACCCATCTTAAACAATACAGGTCTGATATCAATTTATTATCTGAGAGAATATTTGTATATGTATTTTGTTATTAATATGTTTTCCTAACTTCAAGAAAAGGAATTCCACTATTTTATATAATTTAAAGTATCCCTACACTGTCTCATTAGAAAAACAATTCACCTGTATAAATGTAACCTAGTGCTAAAAACTCAATAATCGACTCAAATGATAAACTAATTTTTTCTTCTATTCACTTTTCCAGAAGTTCCAGTACATGAAACAATAATTGGAGGAGAAGAACTTCAACACTATGCTGCTTAGAATTTATAATTAATGCCAGTACCTAGCGTATATACTATATATATAAAAAATTGATAATTAATCCTAAGAAAAAACACAATGCAAATATGTAGGTTTTATAGTGTTTTGTTTTTCTTTTTTAACTTGATGCGTATTTTAAATAATTTGATAGCAAATATAAATTAAAAAGTTTCGTACTTTAAAAAATATGTAAAACAAGTCATACCTACCTACCAGTGGTGAAATTTAACTCAAAGATAATCCAAAACGTAATATATGTTGATAATTAAAAAATTAAATGAAATTTTAATAAGATATGAATTTTATATATTTTTTTACTAATTTCAATACTTCACCACTGATGTCTATATTGTGGATGTTATTATGAAAAATATTATGGTTCCAAGAAATTTTATTGAAAAAAAAAAATGTATCTAAATTATTATTATGTTTTTGGAATTTAAAAAAAAACATGTTAAAACAACATTAATTCAGTATTAATTGAAGTTTTAGGTCTCATAAAAATTGTATAAGCAAATTGCTTATTTATTTTAAGAAAAACCTAAAGAATTTAGGTTTATTTTGTTACTATTTTAAAGATTTAGCTTTATTTATTTATAGTGTTGTAAATGTTGTAAAAAATTTCGTATAAAACTGGTGTAAAGACGATTTGTAAATATACAAACGATTGCTCAATGAATACCTTTTTATTTATACAAATTAAATGAGTTGTATAATAATTTTAAGTGTAAATAAAATTAACAATAAAATTGCATTGTTTTTTATTTAAAACATCGTACTAAAAAAGATAATGGAATATTATTACTTAGAGCCGTCGATAAAACAGTTTAATCATGCTATTCTAAATAATTTGTAATGATTACAAGTTTGTCTGTCACATGTATGCAAATGGAAGAAAGCGCCTGAATTTATAAAATAGCACACATATTGAGTATGATATATTTCAAAACATTGCTATTTTATTTTTATAGGCGTTTACATTGATTGGTTACAGTAATACCCCGCCTTACGCGAGGGATACGTTCCGGAAAAAATCGCGTTAACTGAAATTCCCGCGACCATAGAGAAGTTGATGACTACATTATGTTTATACGCACTCTTGAATTTCGCGTTATAGTGAAACTGCTCATAAAAATTATTTCAATTCAAATTTGCTATATTTTTATATATCTTTCAATAAAGTATTCGTTTTCAGTTTACAGCAATGAACACGCTCGTGGTCCAGTTTGCAAGACGATGTCGGTTAGTTGAAAGTATGTTATTGAATCTAATTATGAATTATAAAAGATTTGTTCTAGATACTTTCCATATCTCCGGTGATGTGGGATGGAAAGTCAGACCAGACTAAGAGATAACTAGATATATTTGGCGGTATATCTAGTAAATTTATATATAATTAATTTAATTTATATTTAACTCCTATAGGTTATAGTCCTTTATAATTTGAAAATCATATAAAAACAATTATCAGAAAAGTCAATTGGCTTGGTTATTTTTATTATTATTATTACTTAACTGACACTACAATTTGAAATAAATAAGTGAAATAAATACAAACAATAATATACATATTTGATGTTTGATGCGTTTTTATTTTATCACCTTTTTATAACTACGACATATGATGGACGCCACTTTGACAGGGGCTACTACCACACTGATCCCGAAACACGAGTAAGTTCGCGGAAAATGGTGGTAATACACCGAGACAGTATATAGAACAAGTCCGTATACCACTTCTTATTACGTTACTTCTATTCCAATGTATTAAAGAAATATACTTCATATTTATTTATTACCCCGACTTTGCTTACCCAAAATTGATATTATACTTTTTTACCGTACTATCGTTCACATAACGGTAAATAAACGTCAATATAATTAACTGTAAGTACACATATTATTAATTAAAACATCATGCGTCTATTACATAATTATGTTTTTACGTTTAAACTGTTTTTCTTTGTAATCTGGTCACACGAATAGAATGTGTTATGCAAAACGATTTAGGATTATAACAATGTTAGTTCATAAATACTAGAGATGTGCCGATTATGACTTTGGCCGACTAGCCGATTAGTCGGTTGTAAATAAGCCGACTAGTCGGCCGACTAATCGGCCAAGCCGACTACGGTTTAGGGGATTCCCGTGACGCTTCGTTAACAGCTGATTCGCTGCAATTTCAGTCACTACTGACATGTGGACAAATATAAATAACAAAAAAAGTTTTTTGAGTTTTACAGCTCACTAGTTTGACGATAGTTTCAAATATTATCACGCAGTATTGCAATATATGTCATTAAATATTATGTTGATTTGTTTTTTAATTAAGATACTAATTTTTATTAGATAAATGTCATCAATATGTTTTCTTTACAAGGAAGTAACACATACATTTTATTGAGAAATAGACACAAAGTAAGAAGCCGGATAGTCGGCGCTTTTTGCCGATTAGTCGCCGACTACAATAGTGGCCGGATAGTCGGCTTTACCGACTAGTGGCCGACTAGTCGGAACATCTCTAATAAATACATATTACAATGTCCTAACCACAAACTGGAATAGATGTGGACAGCTAGTTAATGTATCAATGCAGCATTTGCGAAGCCAGGGGGAGAGGAAGACGCTAACGCACAGACTCTGCAGCCTGGACGTCGGTCTAATGCTGGACCGATATCAGATATGTGTCTGGGTTTTTATAAGATATTAATTAAGGTGTTATAGCGTTGAAATATCTCTGTAGACAAAAGTCACAAATCAACAATTACTTAAAAAAAACTTTGGTAGATAGTATCTGCTGTGTAAGGAATGACAAAACCTAGATTTGAAACAAAATGCATTTCTTAAAAAATAATATAATTCATTATAAATATTTATTCTACTACTTGTAATTTTCCCTTATTATAATAAATCTTGGTTATGTATTGCATAAAATAATCTAAGTGAGAGTGTACATTAAAATGCACGCGATTTGGCCTCTCTTGATCTTTACATATGAAATTGCGATTAACGTCACTTGAAAACGAAGACAACACTTTTTTCTTCAATACCTATACTGCTTTTGTTAACGTAAGCGACAATATTATTATTAATATTTAAAATACTATTGCAATTATTTTACTCGTTTTTTCTTTTTATAATTAACTGGAATGATTCTGAATTAACTGGAATTTTAGACGTGACCAGATAGAGAATTCTACCGTACATTTAAGATTAAAATAATCTATATAAATAATTTTGACTGCTATAGTAAGTATCGCTGTTAACTTTCAAACAAAAACCCTCATTTTGGAAACTTCCAAAATTATCGATGTTTGAAGTTATACTCGAAAAACACTTGAAAAGGTTTTAGTATTGATCCTTTTAGTACTAAGATGCAAACATAATTATCACATAAGCTAACAGTTCATTGTCCGAAGCCAGGAAACCCATTTTTAATAACCAATGCTTACCCCGTAATCATATTCAGGTTTGTAGAAAGCAAGTGAAACTGTAGTGCAGGAAGGGCGTTTCGGATAATGCGTGCGTTTGTTATATGCTTGGGTGGAATGTTTCTCAAGGAATATTTTTCAAAATTGTTCCTCGGTATGTATGTATGCTTTGATAATAATTCTGCCTGATGTTAACCTTTAGCTACTGAGGTGGATTTAATTTCACGTAAACATTGACGTGGGGGCCTTAAAGTCCCGTATATATATGTGCTTGTATTTAAACATCTTTAGGGTTTTTTAGTGTTTGATATTCAGCTTCAGTGGATGTATATAAATAAAATATAATATATTTTTTATAATTTATTTGTATATAATTAACTATCATTTCAAAGTTTAGAAAACACTTAGTATATTTTGAAAAAAAAATCACATGAGATCATAAATCAGCAATAATAAATAAAATCATTTTCAAAAATTAACCAATTAGAGTAATTCAAAAATTTAATTTTCTCAAAACCTGAGAGGCCCCCACCTCAGCAGTTACAGGTTAAGGTAGAATGCGGTATTTGAGCGGAGATAACTATTACCACGAGCTTAGGGAGATGAACGTGCTACGTCCAGGTTGATAAGGAATACTCCTTTTATGCCAGGGTCACTTGAAATAGAGCACCAGATTCCATATGTTTATTGTCTCGACCTATCTCACACAAGAATTAGCTTCCAAAACTTAAGATGAATTTTAAATCTCATTAAAGCATTTTATCGATAGTTAGTATACAAAGTTAACCGATGCAGAACGTCAGTATGGTGGGGTAAGTATATAGTGTGAAACTGACCTATTTTGCACATCACTACTGCTGACCGTTTCAACTAGATAGTGCGTTTTTTCATGCATCGTTTACTATTGTGTGTTAAGTGTTAGTGTTGTGACTTATTGGTTTTTGTGTGCTTTATAGAAATGATTAAGGTAAATTGTTTATATTATTCATTTGTGTTTTTTTGTAAACAATGAATATTCTATGGTCAAATGTCTTAGCTTAGACAATAAGAAGGTTACTTCTGTGTACAGATAGGCAGTACTAATAGTTATCCCAACTAATATTATAAATATGAATGTGAGTTTGTTTGTTATGTTTCCACGCAACAACTACTTAACCGATCATCATTAAACTTTGTACACATATTTTTGGAGGTACTAGAAGTAACATAGGAACTTTTTATTAAAAAATAATATTTTTTTACTATAGTTTCCGACTGACTATAGTTTCAGCTGTTTGGAATCATGTTGATTCATTTCTATTGAAATGATCTCTGATACTTATTTAATGACTTAAGTGTGAGCGATGCCGCGGGTAAAAGTTAGTTCAATAATGAATTTTAAAATACTTTACGCTGTTTATTTTTATATCTTAAATCAAATATTTTTTTAAAATCAGTTAAATATAGCCTCCGACAGCACTAAAAATCACAATAGATTACAATAAGTATAAGGAATAATTTAGGAATAGAATAGAAGCTAAATCGTGGAGAATGATTCTTTATTAGAGACGTTTCAATACGGACTTGAATTACGATCATGATTAAAAAATATATATATCGATAAATTGTTTTGATATTTTAGAAGTCTTGATAGTACATTGCTCTCAAGTCTAGATTTATAGTTGTTGTTTATAAAGAAAATTACTTGAGAGAGAAATGACCTGCGGAACCTGTCGTTCGAGTTTACACATACCTTAATGACTGATCTGAAATAATGACTTAGAAAACCTTCTATATATATATATACATGGTATGTATTGTGTGTAGTTCATATGTTTATCTCTCCTGCATTGCTCTACATCTAAAAGTTGGTTGCCTGGAAGAGATCGCTTCTTAGCGATAAGGCCGCCATCTCTTTACTCGCTTATTTGTATTTTTTTTTGTATTATTAAGCAATAAATAAATAAATGACGTCTAATCTCACCTTTCTGTTAAATACTTAAATGTTTTTTTAAAAAAATACTATAAACCCAATTTATTTTGGTGTAATTTGACTAAAAAATAATAAATATAAATAAACAATCTCGCCACCATTTATCATTACGTATTTATAATCAATTTAAAAATAATCCCTTGATAAAATTTCACTCATAATATTTAAGTATATAAATTTCTTTAAAAACCGCAACTTTTCTCTACTCCCTTTAATTCCATAATAATTTATATAAATACATACTGAAGTACGCATATTATGTACAGTTAGTTGTGTAAGTGTCCATTTTATTTTCTCTAGCGGTTTTCAAGTAATCAGACTGTAATATTCCGTTAAGTTGCTTTGCGTTTGAAAATTGTATTGAAATTTTCTTTTTTAAATCTCTTTAAATACTAAACTACATTCGTTATTTATATACAATATGGATACAATAGACAATTATAAACTAAAATAAAAAAATCGTCATTGGCCAGCTCGCCTTTTTAAATTTAGAACGAGTTATGTTTGAAATTTGAAAAATTAATTTGAAATCTCATACGTTAATGGATGCCGACATCATACTATGATTCAATAATAACAATAAAATATAATGGTTAACGAAATAATAACAGTTAAATTTAATAATATTCGCCTTGTAAATTTAGTATATAAGCAAAATAAAAAAAAAAAACAAGATCAATGAATATCACGATCTCTCAGTAGTAACTTGTCTATATTTAATATCACCTTCAACTGCTGGTACAAAAGAACTCATATTATTATCGTCTGATTGTTTTTGTTAGGAACTTTTTTATGTAATTAATACTACCCACAATAACCACGGTGGCTCTAGAAAAGTTTGAATGTCTTGTCTACAATTAAAATAATTGAATATCACATTGACATTAAACATGAACGAATAATCAACGGGTGATATGAAACGGAGCAAAAGTACTACATACCAACTCGAACGTCGACTGCATCTCGTGCAGTGAAATTGTAACTGTAGGCGCTATTAATACGCGTGGATTTATTCGAGATTTTAATGTTTACTATTGGTAGTTAAGTAAACCAAGTTCTAAACAGTAAAATGCACGTAATATTAGCTGTGAATATGTTCTAAAGGTAACCTTAATTATATTACAAAGCTCTATTATTTTTTGAAATTTCTTAAGATTATTTAAGATTTATATAAAATATCGGAATAATAATAAAATCATTTATTTGTCCTATATCTAGTACCTTTAAGCTATAATTGAAAGACAGAGGGCGCTAGTAGTGAAAACTTGTAACGCATATCGTAGTTGGCTAGTAACAAGAGAATTATTGTAGATAGTAAAGCCGTGGGATGTGAACCAAAACCCAAGAGTTATGATGTAAAGACGTCATAAGAGCGATTAAATTTTATTTTCATCCGCGGTCACCGTGACGAACAATGTTTCACTTATCTCATTTGCTACGATAGTTTTTTAAACTCTCGCATGACTGGAGTAATAATTAGTGAACATTCCTTAGAAATATAATTATTTTATTCTTAACTACCACTTATTATTGGTTTATTTTTATTCACGTTGTTGTTAAGAAATTTATTGTTTTATACTTACACTTTTAGGTCGTCGACTTTGGGACAGTTATATTGTATATTGAAAAACAATTGAATACTCAATATTAAGATTTATATAATAATTAATATCCATATGTTATGTGATAGTTTTTCTTTTGTTTCTTTGTACACAGCTATAATCAACTAAGTACATTGTAATAAGTAGGTATATATAGCTAATATGAGCAGTTACAGATAGGATTGTAACCAGAAAGCCGGTATATCTACATTCCACAAAAAGTTGTCTAGTCCGAGACAAGATGGAGATGATTTTTCCGATCCGAACCAGTCTATGTTGCGTGAAAATATTTCTTGGAAGTTAATTTCATGAAATTTTATTTATATATTTATATTATTTCCCTTTTATATATTAAAAAAGTTTTATCTAGAACGAAATATTTGTCTTACTACTGAATTTATATTTAAATCATAATTAAACTGTTTTAAATTAAAATAAATAAACAAAAATGCTTCCCCTCGATATTTTCAAGTCAATTCCAAAACTTATTAATTTCAGATAATATGTATAGTATGCGCTTGCGTCGCTGCAGTAACGAGCGGTCAAATTGGACGTGTAATGACGATGTCCAGATTTCGAATGCCTTCCGCCTTCAGACCTGGGGTTTCTTTAGCCAGACCTTGGGCGCCACCGCCACCTCGTCTCATGCAGTCTGGGTCACATAGGGCGCCTTATGTTGTTTATAGAAGTTCTAATGGACAAAGGTATTTTTTCTTTACTTATTTGAAGAATGATGGGCATACTGACCTAGTTGCATTTTGGGTTTAGTTTGGAAGTCGCCAGGTTTAATAAGAGAACTGTGCCTTGTCAATTGAGGCACTTGCATACTTCTAACATTTCTCTGTACGTTATTTCAAAGTACGATCTAGAAATGAAGACAATAGCTTTCAAAATTAATGTCTTCAGGCACTTTTGTCCTCTTGATGAGTTGTTGCAATCTAAACTCAAAACAGGTCATTTCACTAATTCTACATTCGCTGCTAGCAACCATGACAATTATTTTATAGCTTTCTGTAAGAGATAGTAAAATTAATCATTTAGACTTTTAAAGATTTATTTATCGTTTTAAATACTCAACTGTTGTGTGAAAACGTTTAGAAACTAATTATTCACGGCACTGTTTACAATATGTAATAATACTACATATAAAATTCACAGATATGCAAGGCCGTACATGGTAAATAATGTACGTGGATACATGAATAGTCCCTGGAGAACAACATCTAAGTTACCTCCGATGAGTACCTCAGTTACACCAGAGTATGAGTTCGTGAGAGCTGCATCGGCCACTCCGTCTATTGTTCTGCATTCTGATGGTGGTACAGGTTGATTAGCTGAGTGCACCTGCACTTTACTATTTTGCTCCTTGCCTCCAAATTGACTTGGAGCCACTTTAATAGTTAGGGAAGTGGGCATTATTGTAAAGAATAATTATGTTTAATAGCCTTTAAGTCAGTAGGCAGATTAATAGCTGATGACCACTACTTTCAAGCGTAACACTTGTGAAATAATAAAATATATTTTTTTAAATTTTTGTTATCTAATAATAGCAAGGGTACCTGTACTAGGTTCGAAAACCTGTGCTACTAGGTACTCCAGTTATCAAACTAGATGTATGAGATAGATAGAAAGAGAATATATGAATAAAACTATTTAGAATATATAGGTACAGAATCAGAATAAATACACTTAACAAAACATATCTAAAATCTAACACGAATCAAATTCGCTCTCAAAATTCCCTATAAACTGCTCAGTCTAATTGTGGGACCATCTAGAAAGATGAAATGATATAAAAAAATCCTTGAAAAATGGGTAGGAACCCCACCCTGGCTCTGACCTGTAAGGTACCTAATCAAACTTAATTATCTGTTTTGGATAATTCGAATTATACATACAGATACAGGTTGCTATAGGGTACGGGTGTAACCTTCTTGTATGAAAAAAATAACCGGGGTAAAACCGCGGGTGTTTGCTAGTTACATATCATTTTAGACTGCTGCCTGGCTACGCTTATGGGTAGGATCTTGAACTGAAGCATTTCTTCTTAATCTGTTTGTTTTCACCTTAGCACAATGCACCAATTAAATATTGCTTTCTATCCGCTACAAAAGGATGAAATTATATAAAATAGTACCTATGCCTTATTGTAGCGGATAGACGAGAGATAGTACAGATTGTTATAATTTTAGGCGCTATTCACACAATACCAGCCCCAAATCTGAGTTTATCGGAAAAACCAATTGTGGTTATGGACACTTCAGACGAAATCTTGCCATCGCAGTCTGGTACTAAGACTGAAGTAAGTTATAATATTTAAAATTACTCTAGTATTAAGTTTGTGTAAAAATAAAATTTCTATTACAATTAAATTCTCAATCAATAGCTTCTGAGAAACAACAAAAAATCTACACAGTAACAACTTTAAATCGTTCTCCTGTAAAATTGCGATAAATTTTCTTAAACAAATTTATTAGCTTCCAATGTTTCAGATGAAACAAGCATATATAGTTACTGACAAGATACCGGATTCTCTACTGCATAATGTTGGTAAACCAGTCATTGAGCGTCCAGCTCTACTTGGTTTAGGGATGTCAAAAGCTACGGTAAACAATCCTTTTTTCTTAAGTTCTATTGATGTGTTTAGCTTACAAACAGTGTGGTTAGCAAGGTCCGGGTCTTGAGTGGTCTGTGTTTGTCTTGTCCTCATTAGTTATTATTATTTTATTGACATTTCAGCAACTAACATCTCCTGAATTGTCATCAATAGTAAAAAACGGAGCAGCCTTGCATTTAGCAGCAGAATATGGTATGCCAGCAATTGCTATGCCTCAAACTTCTATTCAAATGCCACAACAGTTCACTTTACAGGTGCTAATATCATATACCTTCATATTAAATTATAAATATTATAGTTAAGAAGATAAACTTAAAATTCCTTCCAGGGATACAACGGACTATTACCAGACGCTCAGCAGACAGTACAAGAAGCAAATATATTATCACAAAACCTCGTCTTCCAACCTGATCAGTTATTCTTACAAAAACTGCAGAACCAATTATACCAAAGGTTTCCAGGCGTCGAATTTGTACCCTACCAAGTGGAACCTGAACCTCAGGCACAATTTTTTGTTGTAAATACTGAAGAACCAAAAAAAGTCACTGCTGAACATAAAAATCCAGTTCAAGAAGCACAAGAAACTGTGGTTACTTTAGTTCCTCAAATCGTAAATGCAAATGTTACTGAAAATCAAGAGTCAGAAACTAAAACAGCAACAGAAGAATCACAAAATGTAACGTATTCGATAGTTACATCAGAAACCCAACCTCCAACAACAACAGTTAAATATATTGTTGAAACGACGACAGAACAAGAAAAGACTACACCAATTTATTATGCACAGGTTGGGCAGAGTGTGGGTAATGTTGTAGCTAATGGTTTTTATTCTGCCATAAATGACGTAAGAGCTGCGGCTGCATTGGCACAAGTAGAGAAACTTGAGGGTGAAAATAGCAGTAGCACAATTACTACAACTAGCACAACAGCAAGCCCCGAATTACAAACCTATGTAAAGACTGACAAACCGGAAACTTCAAGTCCTTTGACAGAATTAAAACAGCTACGAGGAGTACCATTCAGCAAAGCAGCGCCTGTAAACGTTGCTTATACCTTATTAAGAACAGATGACACAAAACAAAAGATCGGCAAAGACGGTACAGTTTATGCTGGACAAATTGTCGAAGCTTCAGTAAGCGAAGATCAAGAATTTAATAAAGAAAAAGCAGCACATACCAGACATCCTCCTTTAAGACTATTTGCTGTAACGGAAAATAAAGAAACTACAAGTACAGCACCCAAATTAACTGTGGTAAAGGCCAAAATACCACCAAAGAGTAAATTGACTTTTGATGACAAAACTGGCGAGCCTGTGCTGAGGATATATGCAAGTTATCTGGATAGTCCATTACAGGTAAAAAATGAAAACTTAATACCAGAAGATCATGCTAAAACTCTCAAAAAGGACTAAATTACATTTCTTCCAAAACCTCTTCCAAACTTTGTAACTTATTATCTTCAAATGAAACTATGAATTCTTCTTTAAGTGCTATTTTATCAACTTCTTCTAAATCTCCTTCAGCCTGTGGTGGAAAGTATTCTTCTAGAACTCGAAACTAAACGGCAGTTACTTGAAATTTCAGAAAGAAATAATCGCATCGAAGTTAGCAAACATAAAACACGTGAAAGAAATAATAGTAAGGAAACAAGATAATGTAAATAATTGGAAAAATCCGGTAAAAAAACTTGACACTAAACAATCAGGAGCTGATGCGAACCAAGTCACAGAGTTTGGTTTGAAATTACGACCAAGAATGGACGATTACGTTTCTATTTTTGAAGATTATGAAACTTAATTTACGCCATTTTTCAGTGGAAATATTTGTAGATAATAATTTATTTATTAATAAACCTTAGAAAATTAGTTCTTTTTATGAGGTTTTCGTTACTAGAAACTATAGTTGAATGGGATAAAAATTGTTTTTTTTTTTAAATAACAACTATGTACTTAAAATATATTCTGATTTCTAGAGCTTTAATTCATACCAATAGATTTAGTTTTAACCTATTAGATAGTATTTAAGCCAAAACTCATATTTATTACTTTTATAATAATTATAGACAAACCATTATCAAACTCCGCGATGGTATTTTTTTATATCCATCGCAAAATATTTAATTAGATGTACTAGAAAAGAGACCAGACACAAAGTCATGCCAAGACGCTAAGTTTTTAGTACAGTAAAACACCGCTTTACGCGACTCCGTTATGCGCGGTTTCACTATAACGCAAAATTCAAATTTCGCGCTCAATTGCCCCGCATTACGCGAAAGAGTGCGTATAAACATAATGTAGTCATCAACTTCTCTAAAGTCGCGGGAATTTCAGTTTTTTCCGGAACGTATCCCTCGCGTAAAGCGGGGCAATACTGTATTACAATTATTTATATATTTAATTGCATTCCACTTGGATTACATATATAGGTATTCGCACCTTTTTATATCTCTCTAGTATAGGTATATATCTCAATTACTAGATATTATTATAATTATTAAATCCAAAATAACATTGATAAAAATATAATAATTCTCAATACAAGAACGGTATTGTATATTTTTTTAGTACCAAGGCAGATAATCGCGACTAAAATTAGAGTTATTGTATCTAAAAAAAATATTTATTTCAATGCATTTCAATTTAGAATAAGTAGCAATAAGCTAAAAGTGTAATTAAAAAAAACATTAAAGTAATTTTGGAATTATTTATTTTTATTATTACATAAAATTGAATTAATGACCTGGGACTTTTTCAAGCTAAACTAAATTTAAGATTATATGCGTCTTACGTGCGCGCTTTTGTCTTCTAATTCGCAGTATCGAAAGCTTTGCCGACGTTTTGGGAATACAACAAAATAAACGCTTGCATAAGCCGCAGTCTTATTCGTTCCATTGTGAAACATAGTGTTGCTAGCAATAAACCGCTATGTAGTTTGTTGTCAGCAATAAAAAGTCGGTTTCAGTAATTGAAATAACTAAATGCTATATATGTTAAAACAATTCACAATAACTCGAAAACATAGCACTGACTGACATTCTATTCGAAATATTTAAGTAAAAATAACAAAAATGTACAAAAATAATATTTTAATATATTATGGTTAGACATCTGCATATAGTAAAAAAAATGTACATTCAAACAGTTCATTAAACGTCAATAATATATATAAAATAACTGTGAAAAAAAATGAAGTAATTATGAAACTTCTATTATTCCTGACATTTTTATTGACCACTGTACTTTAGTCTAGGTTTTAAAGAAATTTGATGTTATCTGAAAAACCTATGAGACACTAGTTATCAAGCCAGTGATAAAGATGTCCCAGGTTTGATATCCGAACCAAATAAATATTTATTTACAAATATATTATTTTAAAACAGTTTACATAGATCTGGATGTATAGTTCATACTAGTTCGGGATTAAAGCATTGTACATATAAATTATCATTCTGAATCAAACAACATATTTGTCAAAGAAAATCCCTATATACAAAACTAAAGCATAGACTTTACATAATTACACTATATTAGCTCAGAGTTAAAAAATTATGATGTAATTCCATATATATAAAAAAGTAAATAATATTATACTACTTTTTATTATTTAATTTCTCCAATTGATCATAAAAATGCGGTCTACCTGTAGATCGTTTCGTGAGTATATCACATCCGTTCTCTGTCACCAATAATGTTTGTTCAAACTGGAAAAAATCCAATATAAAAAAATTACAAATAGCCCGACATATTCTAGCTCGGAATTATGCCTTTAAAAACAATTGACGATTAATTCAATGAGTGTGAGCAAGAAAACATAATCCTTGTCATGAGTAATAAGTACCAAAGAGATAGAGAGTTAATAGGTTGATTACCAACTAGACTTATTTCGATCAGATAGATCAGCGGTTCTCAAACTTTTTTGGCGAAGGAAAAAGCCTTAATATAATTATAAAAAACTGATTTATATGTATTTATGAATAATCATATTGCAATGTAATATTACGTAATATTTAGTTGGAATATTTAGATGTAACCTTATAATCTCCCTTTGGTAGGTATTTTGTGCAGTATTTTAGCCCTAGGGTTCCGCGGAACACCACTTTGAGAATGGCTGAGATAGATGACTCCTATAAGCGACCTCTTCATGGAGAAGCAGTTATGTCAGCTTAAGAACTATGTTCTAGCTCAGTCTTTCCCAAAGTTGGTGATAACGCCCCCTTGTGGGCGCTGGAGGCATAGAAGGGGGCGGTAGGGTCTTAATTAAACTCCAGACGAGACTAAATGTTATTGAGGTTTTTAAGGTAAAAAAAGGGGGAGCGCTACGAAATAACTGATTATCAAAGTGGACAAAATAAGTTTGGGAACCTCTGCTTGCTTAGCATCGGGCAGATTGTAGTCAAATGACATCTACATCCAGTGGTGAGAATTAATCAGAAAAGGCTTTACAATTATTTTTAAGCTTATCAGTTGCTCAAATACAATATATGATTGAAACTGCACCATATATGTCTTTTGTTTTTAATACAAATAATTGCCATTAGATGGCGTAACAGTTACCTGCGCAGATCTGGAACCGTCTGCTGTAACCGCTGTCCAGTTATCAGGCCATTGCTCATCTCTCCAACTACCCTCATTAATCATTGGCTCAATTGTAAAACAGTGACCCGGTTTCATTACACCTACAGCTTTATTTTCTACAAACAAATATAATAATGTCAGTTATTGTTATATATATGAGAATGAAACCCTACAATAATTTAAATGAATTTAAAAAAAAAACTTAATTAAGTATTTTTATTATTTTATGTAACGTATGAATTGTGTATATTTAGTTATTATTTTCTTCACATTGCACCAAATATCACCGCTCACACCAACAAAGGTTGGCTGGTAAATAATGCCGACGGTATTAAGCTCGCCTATGTGAAAAAAAATTTTTTTTTGCAATAAAGAATTTATTTAAAATTTCTAATCTAGTATATAAATTGTCAAAATGATAGTTACAGCAACGTTAACAGGGTCAGACAGTACATACACTAACAAATATATTTTAAGTTCCAAACTCTAAAAAACTCTACAACACTTACTAGCATAATGCGGCACATTAGGAGCAGTATGGAACAATCTATGTATCCCGTGTCCGCAATAAGAACGGACTACACTGAACCCATTCGCCTGAGCGTGCTTCTGTATGACGTTGCCTATCTCTCTGTACTTCTCGCCAGGCTTCACAATATCAATTGCTTTCATTAAACATTCATATGTGACTTCTACAAGTTTTTTACTTTGATTCGAGACATTACCAACAAAAAATGTTTCATTTAAATCGCCATGAAACCCTCTATGGTACACTGTTACATCTACGTTGCATAAATCAAAACTAGTCAAACATATATTTATTTTATTATAAGAAGACAAAGTGCCATCAGAGTATACTTGATGCTGATTATCTACTTAAAGCAAATTTGAAGATATCTTAATTAATATAGACATTGCATATAGTGTAAATATACTCTGAATATTTTTTATAAACAATATACTTACCACCAAAGGACGAGTATCAGGTATTCCATGACAGATGACTTCATTGACGGATGTACAGCAACTATTTGGGAAGTTGTGATAGTTGAGTGGACTCGGATAGCATTCTCGCTCGATGGCAGCCTCATGCACAATACGGTCAATTTCATCTGTCGTTACACCTATGTCGCAAACCCTGCATTAACTAATTGTGTTAAAATAATAACTAGTTTTTATAAAGTGACCAATAATATTAGGTTACTTATAGTCCTTGATAAAGGTGTTATAAACATTAGAATTGTTTATTAATAAATTTATGACTACAAGAAGTTTTATGAGTCATGACCATGTATAAAGGTATGAGCATAGCCAACCATGGCCTCAGGGTGGGGCAGCAGTCTAAAATAATATGTAACTAGCAAATACCCTCAGTCTTACACCGGTTAATTTTCATACAAAAAGGTTACACCCGCACCCTATAGCATCCTGTATCTGTATGTATAATTTGAATTATCCAAAACAGATAATTAAGTTTTTTAGGTTTGATTAGGTACTTTACAGGTCAGAGCCAGGGTGGGGCAAGTACCCCACTATGGTTATGCCCATGTATAAAGGTATAAAGATCACTTTTACAGATTGATAATGGTTATATCTACACCTAGTGACCTACTAATGATCAACTTAAAAGTAGCCAAGTATAACAAGAGAAGTGTGCCTATCAACCTAAATGTATACCCATTTGCTTCAAGAGGTATACCTAATGTGATTATTACTAACAGTTCTAAAAAAGACAATTTTCAAATATACTACAAAAATCATATGTAATTGTAAAATGTCGAAACAGTATACCTGCTAATTAAGTTTGTAATACAAGATGCTAAAAATAATCTATTTATAGTATTAGAAGTTACCTAGCAGCTTCATCTAAACATTCTCTTCCAAGTTTACAAGCCACTCGCATCCCTTCGATCTCTTCGTCGTCAAGAATTTTAATATGTCCAGAACCCTTTGCGGCGCTCTCGGAAGCGGGAAATCCTGTCGGATGATCAGCGTAATCTGGGCGACCTATATGTGCCGGCACCGTACGCTTTGGTCCTGGCAGGGAAAGGCCTCATTTTGGTCCAATTATAGGACGGCCATGGATTATACTCAGCGTTGCTCCCATCTGTACTTTCACCCTCTGAAAAAATATAGTAC
>JAPWLS010001710.1:0-59924 GCA_028551675.1 Tineola bisselliella | reverse complement strand
CCGAGTTTTTGGTTTTTTATTTTTTATCTTTAACAAAAAATATTTTCTTTTCACGAAATTTGGTGAAAACTTACCTTATTTTGTGTCAAAGACACTGTAATTTTTTGGATTTGAAAAATTTATTTTTTCACCTTATTTTAATTTAATATCCAAAAAACCACCCTAATTTTCAATCGAAAATTCACGCGTCAAAATATCTGCTTTTTAAAAAAAGTTGGTGGGCTTTTTATTCGTTGAAATCTCTACTTTCTGATAGTGTAAAAAAAATATACATTACAACGAGAAATGTTCTCAAAAAATGCAAAAAACGAAAAAAACTCAATTTCAAAAATTATTTTTTTATCAATATGTACAATTTAAAGCTATTTATTCAATTTAACACTGTAATTACTCATGTAGCGTAAGATTCCATGTTATACTATTAAACAAAAAAATTACAAATTCAAATATACTACTATAATTAACAAACAAATAAGTTCATCAAGTTTATATATGATAAGACATCTAACCAGTTTACTTTACAACTACGTAGCCTTGCTGATTATTGCGAATTTGGCAACACCCTTGATGAACGTATTCGCGATCAGTTTGTAATTGGTATTAATAACCCCCGTTGGCAGCAGGAACTCATAAAAGAGCATCCATCAAACGCCTTCGCACTTGGAGATGTACTTGCCACTGCAAACAAATTGGAACAGTCGGAAATACAAAGCGGGATCATACGAGAAGTAACGACACTTTGAAATCGAAGAAACGTCAACTACGAAACAATCAAATGTGCGTCTTCTGCGGGGGAGACTATCACGATAATTTAGAAGAATATCCAGCCAGAGCATAGGCGTAGCCAAGGTGGGGCACTTGCCCCACCCTGGCTCTAACCTGTAAGGTACCTAATCAAACCTAAAAAACTTAATTATCTAGGTACTAACTACAATACTTAATATCCGTAAAAAAGTTCACATTCGACAGTCGTCAGTCAACACAAAATAAATTAACCGGGGTAAGATTATAAAGACATTACAAAAATAAATAAATAAATAGTTTTAGTTGGAATGTTAATAATTAAAAGTTTTGTATGTGATGGGTCCCACGTGACAGGCAATGCCTAGTGTGGGACCATCGAAAACTATATTATGTAATATTATTCTTAAATAATAAATAAATAATAATTGTAAGGGCATATACACAGACAAAACCTAAACCTCCAAAAAGTAATAAAAACTAATAGAATTAATCCAAAACTAGGTCTCCAAACTTCTATCTTCATTACCTAGCACACAAAATCCTCCAAATCTCTTGATCCCTGGCAGCCACATAGAACCCCCGGCACACAGAAGCCATATTCTCCAAGGAGGTTGCATCCAACTCCGAACTGACGACCCATTTGATGATCAACAAAACCAGTTCGAACGGTAACCAAGATATGTGAACTTCCTGTGGATATATACATACATACATTATATACAGTAATGCCCCGCTTTACGCGAGGGATAATTTCCGGAAAAAATCGCGTTAACTGAAATTCCCGCGACCATAGAGAAGTTGAATGACTACATTATGTTTATACGGACTCTTTCGCGTAATTTAATAATAAATTTGAATTTCACGTTATAGTGAAACCACGCATATCGGGGTATTACTGTAATAATAATAATAATAACTCTTTATTGCACAAATTGAAATACATTTAAAGAACAGAAGAAAATAAATAAAAAAAAACAAAATGCGGCCTTATCACTAAGCAGTGATCTCTACCAGGCAACCAACCTTAAAAAATCGAGAAGTAAATAGTAGGGTGCAAAACAACAAAATATAATAATATATACAAATGAATAATAAAAATATACATAAATACATACATATACTACTAAAATAAGAATAAATATATAATTAAAAAATAATAATAAATAAATAAAATAAAAAAGTGACAATAATAACACAGACAGTTTTACAGTGAGAGATAGTGTTCACGCAATAACTTCTTAAAGACTGCGATAGATGGCGCGCTACGCACAGACAACGGCAAAGCATTCCATAGTTTGGCGGATTTGACAGTAAAGGATATAAATAATCCTAAATATATATTACAAAAAATATATTATATTGTATGATATGATTGACGAGTTTCTTGTGATATTCTTCTCGCCATACGCCTTTCCGAAGTCACGGTAGAGGCTAACGATGAGCAAGCGCACGCCTTTAGTGCCTATGCTAATAAACGATTTTCATTTCATTTCATTTCATTTCATTTCATATGTTAAGTTAGATTCCAAGTTCACCCAATACCAGTAATACAGTTCATATCAATACCAAAAACCCTATCCTTGACACCCATGATGGAAGGACAAACGCTTCATATTTCTATCGAATACCATACCCTTTGCGGTAAAGCAGGCTCACAAAGCCTTTCATTCTTAGCCAATATCTTCTCCAGCTTATTGTATAGATCCCCATCACAGCTTCTATCCTCATCAGCAACTTCTGACTCTTCATTTAAAACAGTCTCCTCAGCCTGAGTTTCCAGAATACCTTAAAATAAATAATTCAAAATATATCCCATGATTTATTTATTTTTAAATTTATAATAATATTTTATATGACCACACTCTGTCTGATACTAACACTAGATTTACCAGCTTAAACATACCTATTTCTACCAAAACCAAAAAAGAATATATTTGTTACAAATATATATAAAATAATATAAAATTCATAAAACTAATTCTTCTGTTATAAATTAAAGAAGATTAGAAGAATTAAAGAAAATGTTACACGCAGTAGGAATTTTAATTTGATCTTGCGAGACCAGTCATTTTGACTGGTCTGGTAAATCTAGTGTTAAAACAGCCTTGAGCTGAGCTTAACCACCCCATCATCTAATTCATTTTAGTGAGACACAGTATTTAACAGTACTAATCTTACAAACAAATGCAGTTAAATCCCAAAAAAATCAATTCAAAAACTTGTATTGACTTAGGTTAAGTTATAATATCAATTTTTAATACTACCTGCAAAATTGATAGACTTGGATGTAGCCAATCGCTTACATAACTTATACATTTGGAATAAGCCCCCGTCTTCAAAACTAACCTTGTTTATCGGGTGTATCAGATCTCATTTCGCTGCTCTGATAGAGTTTCGATTCCACATCAGGCATTAGTTGTACGGCCTTCTTATACTGCTGTACTGCTTCATACAGCTTGCCACAACGCTCCAGCTCCACACCTTTCAGGAACAGCTGCTTGGCCTGACAAAAAACTATATATAAAAAACTGTTCTTTATTTTATTAACTAACCTTTGTCAGTGCGAGTGGTGATGTGCAACGCGAAAAAAATTAACTAAATAAACACATGTAACATTACATAAAATAATAATAATATACTTAAATACACGCAATATTTATGATTTTATAATGAATTGCACCAGCTATTTTTCATACTAATTATTTACAAAATAGAAGACTTCAATTAATAGACTGGCACAGATGTAAAGGAGACTTTATAAGTCTTTTTTAGAAAGTGTTTGTTAAAATGAAGAAAACCAATCAAAAACCATTTCGACAGCAGTACTAGTAGCGGGAAAATTACTAAAATTTGAAAAAAGAATGTGTATATTCTTTTGTTTTGAATTCTTAACAACCCAAGCACATTACGAACGCTCATTGGCTTCAAAGAAACACAAGTATGAGAAATTAATCAAAAAATAAAACCATATATATTTATCTCAGAGATATTTCTAGAATAAAAAGATAGTGTCCCAGTTTGCTAGAATATTTATTAAAGGAAATTATTTAAAATTATTTTGCTTATAATTCCCGCTGCATTAGGTCGATGAAGGAAAATAACCTCCACCAACATTCAATAACACGTGGCATCATCAGGATACGTGAAGTGGCGAAACGCGTCGAGACAAATTATTGAATGTTAGTGGAGGTTATTTTCCTTCATCAACCTAATGTAGCGGGAATTATAAGCAAAATAATTTTAAATAATTTCCTTTGATATGGATTTCCGCAAAGTAACGCCCGAAACAACCAATTAGAATATTTATTAATATTCCAAAGTTCATTCACAGGGCCTAAAATTTTAATTTAATATTATGTTTGCATAATGTGTTTATATTAAAATGCTACCTTTTCTTCGACATTGTCAGAATCCACATCAGCCTGATGTAGATTGGTCTTGGCAACACCCCGTTGTGGTGATGACACCAATTCCTTCTGCCATTGTTGGCGAAATGCTAACAACGCCTCTTCTTCATTCTATAAGAAAGGAAAGCTTATTATTAATTTTCTTATTAACTATTCTGATTTTCAATTGTTACTTTAAGTTAATGCATTGTATATAACTGGATAGGCTTTACCAGAAATATCATACTGAACAATTGATTTGTGAATTCTACTGTGATATATCAATGGCGTAGCATAAATATCATTTTGACAAACTTTAGAAGTATATTATCTATCAGTATAAATATTAGTTCCAAAGACCATGTTTTTTTTCTATAACCACACTATGTTAAATATGTACGTATTTAAGTAAATATTATTATTTTATGTAATGTATGTATTGTGCAGATTTAGTTATTATTTTCTTCACATTGCACCAAATATCACCGCTCACACCATCAAAGGTTAGCTGGTAGATAATGCCGATGGCATTAAGCTCGCCTATGTAAAAATATATTATTTATTTTTTTAATTTTATTTATTTAAACTTAGCACAACAGTACAGGTGGTATTACTATATATTTTTTTGCAATAAAGAATTTATTTATTTATGTTAGTTAAGTTAGTTTGTGGGAGAACACAATACCACCACAAAGAAGTGTCTGCAGACAGCAGTCACCTTCAACTTGATGAACTAGCATCTTTCAGGTGTGTTCTTATTAGATCTGCTACTTCCCAACTGACACATGACTAGGTCACTCCAAGGTGAATAGGTTAATAGTCATCGGCAATACTTACATTTTCTTGTGGTCTGATACAATCAACAGCAAGATTGTCTAGAGAAGATGAAGAGGGTTCATCTTGCTCTTCGCCCTCACCAGTAGAACCATCTGTTGCAATACCTCCAGATGCCTAAATAAAAAATTTGTTTGTTAGAACTATCTGTAATATTTTTCATTTTATTTTGATGATTATAAAATATGTATTTCAATTTTTAAGTTGTTAAAATTTAACATATATACATAATATAAATATTAGTATTCAAAAGCCCCATTAAGATACTATATAACTAAATATGTAGATAAAAATATATAGATAAATATATTTAAAAAATTACCATTTTTTCATATATATATTGAATATAAGTTTATTACGTTTTTTATGATAAAACTCTTTTACAACATATTTCTCTTAAAACAGGCGCAAATACATATAAATAGGAAGCCGCCTCTCTCTTCTTCTCTTGATAAACGGTATCTTCTTCTACTTCTTCATTTAAATGGCTCCATACGTTTAATAAACGATATCAGAAAACCATTGAAAAATATGCGAAAACAACTTCTTTCCACTTCTTTTCTGACATTGTAGTAATTTGCCATTGTCAAAATGCATTAGAAAATATTTATATCAAACTAATGCCGCGTCTCCTGCTCCTATGTTTTCCAAACATTAGACAAAAACATCGAAACATTGGGGCGTGGCCGTATACATTTTTGTATTCATAGACAATGTTTTTTGTTTTCCGTGGTCGACGGAAAACAAAAACATTGTGTAGGCCACGCCCCAATGTTTGATGTTTTTGTCTAATGTTTGGAAAACATAGGAGCAGGAGACGTGGCATAATATTGTAAATCAAACATCATCAATTCATCAAGCAAAAGAGCAAGGTCAAGTCTCTGTTAAGTCAAAAATATTTTCAGTAAATTGATAAAATCATTTTTAAAAGAAAACTTTAATGCTCAATGATACGTGTAGTGGTTCTACTTATTTTAAATAATTTTTCTATGCCTGAGCTATTTTTCATAAGCAATTATCTATAATTATTACTTATGAATATTCATAGAAACAAATTTAAGAAAATAATTCAAGACATTTTTTCGTTCCCGCCAAAATGTCAAAAATAGTTTTAAATTTAGAGGCAATGCGTGTATGCAGCTTACAATTTCAAAGCATTTAACTAATAAAACTATTATAATTTTTTGAAGTAGATATGTGGTGGATGATTGGTTGTAGTCATATATTACAAACATTCAGGACCAAATAATAATAAGAAAAAAGGAAATTAAACTTATATTACCATAGAAATGTTTTGAAACAATATAAAGCCACGTCTTCTGCTCCTCTGTCTTCCAAACATTAGACAAAAACATCAAACATTGGGGCGTGGCCTACACAAACCACGGAAAACAAAAAACATTGTCTATGAATATTGTAATACGAAAATATACATAATTTATTTACTAGTCCTATGTCTACAAATAAAAGTATCATTTATCACGTTGGTATTCAATTATTCAAAAGAAATTCTACATCAAACGTCCTTGGAAAGCAGGAATTGAATGTTGTTTTTGAAAAGTTGTCGCAAACGTCATTAAAGTCAAAGTCAGCCTTTCGTGAAGTCAAGGCCTGTAACGGGTATTATTGGAGATTGCGAGAGAAATGACTTATTATCTTTATATTATCGGATATGAGCGCCTCCGTAGTGGTCGTTAGAACTTAAGACCAATAAATTATATTTTATTAATAAGTACTCAAGCCGCTGTGTCCACTACAATGTCTTCTGTGGTGGACGATATTTGCGAACTTTTGAATAGTTATAATGGGCGAGATAAGGTAATAAATTGGACTTTGCCTTGATAATATTCAAGCTTATACATTGAAAATCATTTGCTTTACTTCTTAGTGTCTTTCTCTGTAAAAATTATTATACGTACGTAATCCAGAACGAAGGATTATATACTTTTGTGATGATTTTTCTCCTAACAATAACTTTATTTTAAAAGGTAGTGCGTTTAGCATGTTATGCAGCAAAGCTGTATGGATGTATGACGAATAACGATGGATGGAAAACAGCTGGATCGAAGCTCTCAGCTACTCGCATGACTTTGAGGCTTTTTGATGATGTTCCTACAACCAGATACACTATTTCTTATGGACTCGGTAAAAATGTAAGTACTTTAATACAAAACCTTTGCAAACTACAATATAAACCAGTCCATTATGATTGTATATGATAAATAGATAAAAAAAATTACTTGTTTTATTATTCAAAGACAAATAAACACAAAAGATTAAGGCTGTAATGTTTTCTTGTTTTTATTGTCTTTTAAACTAATCTAAAATGCTATGAGGATTGAATAATTTAATCTGGTCTAATAAATTTCTAGTCGTTGTGGTTCAAAACTTTTATAGTACACTGCCATGTGACCATGTATCTCTGTTTAGTTTAATATACTAGACTCCAGGTTGATTAGATTGAGGTCTACTTCCAATTCGATGTAAACTTGTTACATATGAAAACGTCTACCACTCATAACAGATAAATATGTCACCACCATGGGCATAGCCAGCCATGGGCGCAGGGTGGGGCAGCAGTCTAAAATAATATGTAACTAACAAACTATACTCGCGGTCTTACCCCGGTTAATTTTTTTTTTTGTATCGACTGATTACTGTTGAGTGTGAACTTTCTTATGGATATTAAGTATTGTTGTTAGTACCTAGATAATTAAGTTTTTTAGGTTTGATTAGGTAGCTACGCCCATGGTCATCACAACTATTTCTCTTTCACAGGAATCTTCAAAAGCATCAGCGTTTTTAGGTTTAATTTCAAATGTAGTCGACCAAGTATTCTTGCCAGTGGAAAAGGCGCTCTGGCTCCACGAAGTCGGTGTTTTAAAACTTGGTGAAAAAACTGCAGATAGTTTGGATTTACTGAGTACAACTTTGTGGGCGGGTGGCTTGTACATTTCATTGTTACAGTAAGTAATTTAGCTATAACACTTGGGCTGGTCTTCAATTGGTTGGTTACTGGCATATACTGGTGACATTTTTAGATATATAATCTGCTTAAGACTTTTGGTTATGAAATATATGCAATTAACAAAAATAATTGTAAGTTTAGTTAAATACTTATTACTGAAATTCCAATTTTACTTAATCTAGAGGTCCGAATCAATTTGTCTTATTATATGTTTTTATAATTAAACTTTAGCAATATCAAATTAGTATTCACAATTTTGCGTAATCTTATAATAAGCATTACGATTTGCAATTAGAAACTCGTTATATTAAATACATATTTGATTATAAATAATAGACAAGATAGGAATATCTTGATGATGATTGTTTGATTTTATTTATATGATAATAAACGTTATTTCAGGACTTTAGGTTCAATGCGTCACCACCTCTGGAGTAGGTCGTGTCTTCGTAAATCTGAAAATGGTGGTTCGGAACTAAAGAAAAACTTGGATATTCGATTGGTATTAGAAATTATTACAGTATTTAAGTTGTTATTAGACATTACCCATGCTGTCAGCTGCTTACCCCGGGGCTATTTGTGGGGTGAAAGAATAGGGAATACAAAGATCGCTGCTATTGCAACCACATCGTCTGTTATTGGTATTTCTATGTATTTTGCTAAAAAACGATTATTGAGATAGAATTATTAACACCAGAGTTTCATTTTGTTAATGCATTAAGTTTTTGGCTGATGCAAGAGTTTAAAATTATTTTGCTTATAATTCCAAGCCTTAATACAAGTTATTGCAAGTTGGTGGAGGTTATTTTTAGAGATGTGCCGATTATGACTTTGGCCGACTAGCCGATTAGTCGGTTGTAAATAAGCCGACTAGTCGGCCGACTAATCGGCCAAGCCGACTACGGTTTAGGGAATTCCCGTGACGCTTCGTTTACAGCTGATACGCTGCAATTTCAATCACTACTGACACGTGGACAAATATAAATAACAAAAAAAGTTTTTTGAGTTTTACAGCTCACTAGTTTGACGATAGTTTCTAATATCATCACGCAGTATTGCAATATATGTCATTAAATATTATGTTGATTTGTTTTTTAATTAAGATACTAATTTTGTTTGATAAATGTCATCAATATATTTTCTTTACAAGGAAGTAACATATACATTTTATTGAGAAATAGACACAAAGTAACAAGCCGGATAGTCGGCGCTTTTTGCCGATTAGTCGCCGACTACGATAGTGGCCGGATAGTCGGCTTTACCGACTAGTGGCCGACTAGTCGGAACATCTCTAGTTATTATCCTTCATCGGCCTAATGTAGCGGGAATTATAAGCAAAATAATTTCTTTTAATATGGATTTCCGGAAAGTAACGCCTGAAACAATTAATTATGATAAAAGAGTGGTCTATGTTGTTTAAAATATATTTTATTTATCTTGGTCATGTGATTTAGATAATTGATAAGTTCAGTATTTCTAGACGTGTCGGTAGGTCATGTTTTTATTTTCTCATTATGAATTAATTATTTTTGTGGTATTCATTTATGTGTGATACTTAACAGGTGTGATGATTTATATAATAAATAAATCATAAATATAAGTAAATAGTATTGATGTATATATACTATTAATTAATATTAAAATGGTGTGAGAGCACTTTAAAATGTGTCAAAGGCAATATAAAATTTTAATAAAAAATTCCAAGATGGCGGATGTGTCAAAACTTTTGGCGCCATTTTGTTAGTGATTTGTGAGTTTTATTTTTAAGCACAAATATGTTGGTATTACTTAAATTGTTGTTTTTAAATATAGATGTATAGTTTTAATTAATTATAAAACTAAATTTTGTTACTTATATGAAATTTATGTACAGTTTTTGTATGTAATTTTTTTTTTTCTTAATATAAAATTTTATTTTTATATTTATGTGCATTTTATTGAAATCCTTAAAGAAATGAAAATCGTTTATTAGCATAGGCACTAGAATCGTGCGCTTGCTCATCGTTAGACTCTACCGTGGCTTCGGAAAGGCGTATGGCGAGAAGAAGACCACAAGAAACTCGTCAAATTATGTATACCCATATTTTTTATATTAATTTCTATTTTATACTTATATATACCCACTGTTCGTAAGGCACGTATTTATTGTGGTTTATTTAACAAGCTCTCATTGTTTACAGTCATTTCCTATCTGCCATTGTGAACGTACTTTTGGTGTATGTTCAAAACCTCGGAAATCAAACGATTTTAATGTAAAGTGTAGAGATTCTAACAATGTTTAAAAGATAAATTAGCATTATCTTATCCGTACAAAATGATAAATATTATTACATCAAAATGACTGATTACTATTATTTGTCTCTTATAGTTAACTTGTGTTTTAATATTTAGTTGATAATGTATAAAGTGCTTGATGAAATTAGTAATTTGTTACAAACGCACCCTAATAGAGATAAGGTATTTTCAGTTTTTCTTTTAACATAAATAATAGTTCTGTTCGTTATATATTCACTAACATTTTTGCAAATTTAATTTTTAATGGTTTGATGATTGAAATAGCTACAAAATATTATTCTAACATTTTCTTAATGATTTCCGAGATACTCGATACAACAACGACACAATAGCAACTTTAAAACCTGTAAAATTGCGATTTTATAGATGAACCTACCATGTTAATTGGATCCGGCGATATGTCCAAATAAAAACGATAGATTTCATACGATTACGCCCTTCTCGAACGACTCCTAGTGCCTCGCGTAGAATCCCAAAAAACGGAATGCTGTAAAGCGCCCTCTAACGGGAGAAAAGTACAATGCGCCACAGCTCAAGCTGCTATTAATTATTTTAATTTGTTAATATTCAAGGTAGTGTCACTGATTCAATATACATTGAAATTATGGGGTTCCACATCAAACAACAAAGCACTGATGACGGCCAGTGCGAGGTTCACAGCTGCCCGCGCCTGCTTGCGAATGTTTGACAGTCCTGCGGCTATTAAAACTGCACTTAACTATGGATTAGGTGAAAAAGTAAGTATATATGTGAACAAGACATACCCATGGGTCATTTTACCTGAGTTAAGCTTGCGTAGTCTGCAAATAATGATTCTATACAGTGGTTGAATTGGACTTATTCACACAAACCTGAGTGTACCAGACACTGACGGGAAAAAAACTAAATTTAAGTATTTTTTTTATTTAAAAAAATTGGTAGTGTGGGAGGGAAGGGACACGAGGTAGGAGAGTAAGTTGTCACTTGGTACGCGTGTTTTTAAACTGAAAATAGGTTTTTTTTATCAAACCAGAACGACTACTGGTTCTACATTTAAATAACTGTGTGCATACGCAGGAAGGTCCAATTTGGGGCTCAGTCGGAAGTGCAGCATGTTTGATGACCTTAGGCTACTTGCATGCAGAGAAATTGCTTTTCCTGTTAGACACTGGCCTCATTAAACTAACTCCTGAAGATGAACAGAAAGCTCGAATAGCGCATAAACTGTTCTGGTCCTTATCGTCTTCTATTGGTTTGTTAAAGTGAGTACATGTTTTTTTCTTCGTGAAAATATTATTTTTCTCAATAAATATGATAGGCAGACTTTTTAATAACTCTGATAGTTCTGGAGTAATGCAGTTAAGACGCATTAGTGACGAAACCAAAGCCAAGAGATTTCTTTTAGTATATGTCATTAGTGTCATTTTTATTAAATTGTTTCCCACACTGATTATATTAATTTAAACAGCGCAATTTTACTCAAGAATGTTGCGTACATAATTTCTACTTAAATTCACCAGCCACCCCGAATTTTGCCGCCTTTACGTTGCAAATTGGCCTATTTTCGCTCACCTAATTACGGCTTCATTTCCAGGTCTCTAAAAATTCTGTACGCGATCTCGCAAGAAATGAAACTACGTTCTCGTCGCAAATGCACCCCTGAGAGATTCATTCAAGCGTCTCTTGTGACTGCCAAAAGTGTTTTAGATGTTCTACATTCTGTTAGTTGGTTACCCCAAGGTTGGCTGTGGGGCGGAAGATTGTCAGTGACCCAAGCGAGCGCAGCGGCAACCGGGTCGGCTGTGTTGGGTCTTATTATACATTATAATGCTAAAAGACTTGGTTAATTCTTACTAAATATCGCCAGAACCTACTAACACAGTCGGAACTAACATTTTCTCAATAGTTTCTGAGATAATACAACAACGAAGAACCTACACAAGCTGTAAAATTACGAGCTTATAGATCCTACCATGTTAATAGGATACGGCAATACTTCCTACTAATTGATTACTTGATGTGTTGATTCGAACTTGTAATCAATCAATTAAATTGTAAAATAAACTATTAATTCTAATTTATATATTACTAGCTGTTGCCAGCGACTTCGTTCGCGTAATAAAGAAGATATAAAGTACTATGAATTTTAACATGAAAAAGCAGTTATTGAGACATAACTGTAATAGTT
Organism: Tineola bisselliella; assembly: GCA_028551675.1. NCBI lineage: Eukaryota > Metazoa > Arthropoda > Insecta > Lepidoptera > Tineidae > Tineola > Tineola bisselliella. Next base: position 47,530 of record JAPWLS010001710.1, on the reverse strand, counting down.
AGATTTATGGTGTTGCTGACTTTTTGTAGATATTAATGTCCTCTACAAAACTGTAGTACATCACTTTGCTCTATTGTCAATAATTTCCGCAGCGTACGCAATATAATGATTTTTTTTCACACTTTGAGTTACATTACTGAAGTTTTCATACGGATCCCTAACGATTTTAAAAATATTCTATAGCCTATGTTCATCAGGGATAATGTACGATTCTAATGGTGAAAGAATTTTTCAAATCAGTCCAGTAGTTCCGGAGCCTATTCAATACATACAAACAATCAAATGTTTCCTCTTTATATAATAGTATAGATAGTATAGACTAGCTTTCACCCGCGGCTTCGCTCGCATTTAATTCAATAAGTATCAGAGATCATTTCAATAGAAATGAATCAATATGATTCCAAACAGCTGAACTGAACTGACTATCAGTTGGAAACTATAGTAAAAAATAATTTATTTATTTTTAATGAAAAGTATCCTATGTTACTTCTAGTACCTCCAAAAATATGTGTACAAAGTTTCATGATGGTCGGTTAAGTAGTTGTTGCGTGATAAAGTTGTGAATAAATGAGAGATTTAATAAAATAATGTTTGGAAGTAATAATAATAATATAAATTCTTTATTGTACAACAAAAAAAAACATTGGCACAATGGCGAGCTTAATGCTATTTGTTTTTTTTTTGACGAGAGCTTACATATTTTATTATTACGTATTACTTATTTTATAATTTCTTATTGGGCTGCTGCCCGAATACTCGACATTGGCAGAATTGTCATTATTAGATATCTGAAGCCATTAATAAAAGAAGAAGAATGCCATTTTGCATTCTCTACCAGCTAACCATTAATCTGAAGTAAGCCCTGTTACATATTTAAATTAAGTTTACGAATTGCCTCAGACATCGACACAAAATTTGCGATACTTATCGTTTGCGCGAATCACATGTAACTCATAAATTATCGATTAAAACAAAAAATATTTAATCTAGGAAATACCGCGATAATATATTAAATAATTGTCTGCTATAAAAAAGATAATGAAATCTAAATCGTATCTTATGTCATTAATTTTAAAAACTGTTAGAACCTACTCTCCAAGACAGTACAGTCAACTATCTCTAAATGGATACAGATTGGACTTTGGACTGGAAGAAACAATCATTAGAAAGGGATAACTATATTCTTATAGAATCGAAATTGAGGCACGTGTGAAAGGGATGCATATATCTCTTTACCGTTCACGACACAGCGATCGTTTCTCTCTATCACATATATACCTACAAAAACTATATCCACTTGGGCACTCTGCTGTCACTTTTCAATACAAGAATGACAGATAAACGTCCTAAACTTATATTTGTTGTTAAAGTGTACGATTACTTATTGTTATAAAGCTTTTTTTTTATTGATAAACATATATATTGGTTTTATTATTTTAAGAATCGTAGGAAAACCTATAATTCCCCAGCAAGCCTTTTTAGATTCTAGTTAGTCTTAAGATGTATGTGACGACGAATGTGCTACCTTCAAATTCTCATTATACTTTGGTTACTTTCTAACTGATTTCTCGCACTTTATGTACACACCTGGAGATGGAAGTCAATCAAAAATATATTTTTTTTTATAAAACAATCTTTATTTGAGAACATTTTTTCACATAATTATACTAAATATAAGCCATAACTTAAATAATAATCACATATTAAAAATACAGTTGCATTAAATAACTATACGAGCGGTCATAACCATGGTGCAACCCGCTATCATATTCGACCAATAAGCGTGTGCTTTCCCTTCAAGGGCGACGTTCATTGGTCGAATAGTCGTTAGTTTTAAAGCTAGAATTCTTAGAATATTCAAATATTTAAAATTTTCATTGTCTATTACGTACAGTGGGCTTATCGCGAATTTCAATCTGGCTTTCGAATCGAGTTCGCTTCAAGCGATCTGTATGAAAATTTGAGCAGCGCCACCGCGTGCGGATTTGGAACTACAATATTTTAGATACTTTTTGTTAATTTTCGAACGTCTTGATCTTTCGTTCATTTGATAGATTGCTGGTGCTCGTTAGTCGTTAGTAAAAATTCATGATCCCGATTGCTAACGGATGCGTTTTACTTGTGACAGCTCGATTCTAAAGCCAGACTAAATTCGTGATAAGCCCACAGGTCCCGGCTGAAACGAACATTATATATAAATAACAATTTAAATTAAGCAAATATTTGGTGTAACTTTGTTTGATACCTATAGTATAGCAAATGTATTTTATTATATTACTATATACTGTCCCATACTATTTCACTTCATATTGCCACTCCAAGGTTTGAGCATAATTTTGTGTCATTAACGTTGTAAAATCAACTATAACTAACTGGCTAATTCTAAACTAAAAATCTGTTCAGCATCCGGATAAAGCTTCGCAGCTAACATTGGTAGATGTTTTAGGTTGGCCGTTCGAGCCCAAGTGATGGTGTCAGTAGCCGGATTGGGTCCGAAGACCGTCGCATGAGTTGACTCGTAAGCCTTGATCGCAGCTTCATTTGGCTGGACCATACACAGAGCTAAGCGAGCGAGGAGGCGCAATCTGTTTAGAAAAAGTTTTAATTATAAGTAATTTCCCGTGAAGTGACCTAGTCGCGTTTCGGGATCAGCTTGGAAGTAGCCGGGATAACGAGAGGAGTGTGTTCAATCAAATTGGACAGAGCACATTCGTCTCCTGAAGCCGACATAGTGGAGCCGACTGTTGCGCGCAGACATCTGTCTATGATAACAGTTGTCTATGCTCATGGACCGCACTCTAGCTTAACATCAGGCGGAGTGTGGTTACATGCTGGGCTCAATAAAAAAAAAATATATAAAAATTTCATTTTTATATTGTATGAGCTATGATTGGGGAGTTTTCTTTGTCTTTGCGATCTCTTCGTAGATTCTGACTATGCGCAAAAGCCTAGAAGGCCTATGTAGGATAAAAAAATTGATTTTGATTTTTATTAGGATGCCATCATTAGCCCAGTAACCTCCTTGTAACGTAAACGCGATACCAACCTCGGAGTAGGGTCATTGTTCTGTTTGCTCAACGTAATAACTTTAATTATAGATAATTTTCGTTCTTTCCCCCAAGCGCGCAACACCCGAACGGCAACGTCGGTGATTCCGGCCCTCCCTTCGCACGTCTCGCTGACCTCGGACTTCTCCAAGCTTGACAGACGACTGGCCAGACATATCCACAACGCAATTGACGATTCTTGTTCAATACTAAAATTTATTTATTTATTTAAACATACACAATGAACATTTAACAAACCCACACATATCAATAACAAATATATAGAAAAAAAAAAAATTTAAATTTGCTAACCTAATAGTTGTGTTTAACATATATCTGTAACATAACATATTGCTGCATAAAATGGAATAATCAGCTGATCACAGACTACGTTCGGGCGTTATTTTTGAATACAGACCAAAAAAGTCAACTTACAAATCAATATTCTTCGACAACAATGTTAATAATGTAATCCTGAATAACTCTCCGCGCTCATAATTGGGCAACGTGCAGAAGGCATACGCGGAGAGGAAACTGCATCGCTCAATCAACTCAGCTTCCCGCCAAAAACATTGACACCAGAACGTTTGTATGTATTGCCAATTACTACCTGAAAGGGCATAATTGTGATATACATTCAGTGTTGCCAATAAAACATTTTTCCACTTTCCCATGTTTAGGGGACATTATAAATATTTTTTTAGTGTTTATTATTTATTATAATTTTTTTTTTATTGATAGCCCAGCATATGACCACACTCCGCCTGATGTTAAGCTAGAGTGCAGTCCATGAGCATAGACAATTGTTACCACAGACAACAGTCGACTCCACTATGCCGGCTTGAGGAGACTTTATTATCAGCAATATCAGCGTCATAAGAAGCCGTTTATCTCAATATTCAATTCTTATAAAACAAATTCACCTGGTATTTTAAAATAGGCCTTCAGTATACATTCAGATAAATCTGCGAAATAGCTAAAAACTGACAATGTGATGACCGCTCGCACGCTTGACACCACGAACAGGGGCCGCGCATTCGACACCCGTTCCTGCCACACCTGTTAACAATTACAATCTACAATTAATTATTTTATTTTAATTTCCCACTTTCTAATAATTCCTGAAAAAAAAATTGCTGAAAAAAAAAACTCATCCCCTAAGGCATCTACTTGTCGAGATACGGACAATTTTAAAAACCCTGAAAGAACTCCCGAATTTTTTTCAGATCCTAAAAGAGTTCATGTTCCTGACATTCGTTCTGGACACAATCCACAGAATCTGGTATCCTGAAGGATTGAAAATTCCTAGCCCCGTAAATACCGAGATTGAACACAGGCTACGGGATTGGAAGCCCTAGCCTGAACTTGTTGAACTTGAAACAAATTCGATTATGGGGTGGATATGCTCATCCCTTTGTTGGCGAGTCCTGCACCCTTGGTTGAACCCTATTTGTACAAATTGGTGAAGAGGGTATAAAAAGATCAATGTTTGAGAGAGCATATACGTACGGCCAGCACAGCAGATGCAGCGGGTTCAATGCACAACGCGCCCATTGCACATGACAACAACGCACCCAACTCTGACTGCACATCCTCACTGTTCTCCGAGTGTTCTAAAAATATTCAAATATCACTCTAAGACTTCTTCGTTATGTGTGACAGGACACATTTATCTGGTTATACCCTGGCTACTTTTTTACACCTTTACCTGCCTACCTTAGTGTTTACAAATATGTATAATTACTAATCAGATTGTTCCTCGGTCCCACAATATTTATTTATTTGCAAAGCCTACCTACAAAATTACATTATGACTATATATTATGAAAAGTAGTACTATTATATAAACTAAATGAAATTTTAATTATAGGATAGGACGGCATGCTCAAGGTGATAAAGGGATAGATACTTCTACTTCTAATAAAATTACAAAAATACATTGCGTTTTCACATATAATGGATACAGTTTTTGTAGGTATATAAGCGATAGAAAGAGAAACGATCGCGGTGTAGGTAAAGACAAAGGAGATATCTGCATCCCTTTCACACGTGCCTCAACTTCGATTCTATAAGAATATGGTTATCCCTTTCTAATGATTGTTTCTTCTAGTCCAAAGTCCAATCTGTATCAATTCGAAGATTGTCATTTGTGCTTAAAATTCGTAACAGAATGGTAAACTGACCACTCTGCCACAATTGTAAGCAAGAACGAGTTTATTTACTTTTTCTAATTGGACTCCAATAGAACGCTTATACTCGTCAAAATAAATGAAATAAAATATTTAGTTATTTATCAATTTGTCCATTACATACTAATGTCATAATAATCCCTACTGGCATTGTCCGCTTACATACTAATGTCATAATAGTATATAATAAATCTACTATGACGTAAAAGAATAGCTGCTGTATAGGGGCATTGTCTAACCTACGGGTAAACAAAAGTAATTACTTACTATATCGATTTTGAATAACATTTAGAATAGCGGCCATAGTATTCTTGTAGACGTCATCCGCGCGGGTATCACTGATCGAGCGAACCCAATATGATGTTAGAGCGAGACACTTCTCATGTGCTGTTGTCGTCCCTTTCGCACTATCACGAGGCAACATCTCACTCGCACTTAGTATAATACTGTAAAAATATTTGAATAATAATGAATGATACATGTGTGGCGGTCGATTCTACAAGCTGAAAATACTTATTTAAGAAGATTTGAGGTTTTGACGTTTAGTCTGTCAGTGTCATCTTTCTTGTTTTTTTTTTCTATTATATTTTTAATCCATAATATTATTTTACATAAGTTTCTCTGAAGATGCATTATTTATATACCTAGATACATTTCGAAAGTTTTATGACCTCGAAGAGATGGCAATGGCTGCAAAGGTTTCGAAAAATAAATAAATTAAAATAAGAGTTTCGAAAGCTTCGCAGTCATATTATGAAATTATTTAACTTTGTTAAGTACGATTGATAGCTGCAAACCTTTAGAAATAGTTAGTAAAGTCCATTACCTAAATGACGGGAACGTATGACAAAGCACCTTCTTCGAGTGGTTTTCAGAAAAAAATCTCCTCAACTCAGCATCCAAAGCCACCAGAGGTAATCTATCCCACGGCAATACTGTGATTTCTTTTATAGTCTAAAAAAGAGATAATATGCAACCTTTATATATCGATACTGAAGGGAATCAGAAAATAATTCGTTATATCAAGTAATTTGTTACAATAAGATTCGTTATACTGAGGTTAGGTTGGACTACGATTCGTTTTAATAAGGTTAACCTCAGCTTTACGCAGGTACTAATCTGCTTTCCCTGTTATAGCGAACGATTTCGTTAAATAGAGAGAAATAATACTTTCTTTTTATATTATATTTTGCAAAGATTGAAAATTTGTTATAAAAACGTAAAGGTATATTTTACATTACAAATACATTAAAGTTACTCTGTATTCGTAACACCTATATTACCACGCACGCACGCACGCACGCACGCCACAAATATTTAAATTTAGAATATAACCCCCAGTGCAAGGAATCGTTATAAGTCCATAACTCTGAAACTTAGCTTATAGTATTTTTATCATAAACCAATATGTTATTTTCCAGCTATAATAAACTGATTCATTTGATTGGTTGATTACCTCCTCGTGTAGATCAGCTCGAGTGAACAGAGAGAGTAGTCCGGCGAGATATGGCGATATATCTTTCTCGCTCACACCACCCAACCACGACTCCGCCTTCAAACAACGAGTTACGCTGCGAAAGAACACCTTTTGTCTCTTCCCTGATGAGCATAACTAGAATAAATATTGATTATTTTTATTCAAATGGATACAGTTTTTGTAGGTATATAAGCGATAGAAAGAGAAACGATCGCGGTGTTGTGAACGGTAAAGGAGATATTTGTATCCCTTTCACACATGCCTCAACTTCGATTCTATATGAATATAGTTATCCCTTTCTAATGATTGATTCTTCCAGTTCAAAGTCCAATCTGTATCCATTTGAAGATTGTCGACTATACCAAAAGTGTTTTTTTTTTAAATTACCTTTCTAGCACTATGATAGCATTGAAAATGAAACCATTGCACACGATTCCACGGCAGACGCTCTTTGATATTAGTCAAGTATTTATCGCTAAAACACTCGTGGGAACACAACTCAAATAACTTTTGTAGGAGATATGCTTCACAACCTGAAATATATAAATTATGGGTGTTGTATATTGAGATTTTTTTAATAGTCTGGGAAGAGTAAATCAAGACTTAACCAATTTAAAAATATTTAAAGTAGCTTAAATGCTACCAAATTTAGTTTAATCATGAAATTACTAGCTTTTACCCGTGACTTCGCTCGCATTTAAGTCATTAAATAAGTATAAAAATAAATATAGAAAAAATCCAAACGGCTGAAACTATAGTAAAAAATATATATTTTTTTAAATAAAAAGTATCCTCTGTTACTTCTAGTACCTCCAAAAATATGTGTACAAAGTTCAATGATGATCGGTTAAGTAGTTGTTGTGTGAAAACGTAACAAACAAACTCACATTCACATTTATAATGTTAATAGGGATATTTAGTGGAACTAGGTTGTGATCCAAAACTATGCACTGCAAGCAGTGTTCAGTTTATATGAAAAAAATAATAATTCAGCAAACGAAATGACAATGACATTTTTTTTATTAGTCTAATGCCAGTGTATAAGTTATTTACCTGGTATTTTGAGAATTAAATCGTTAACAAATTCTAAGAACATAAGTAACATATCATTACGACTCTGTTCCTTTTCTAGTATAGGCGGAATCGGTTCCTTGGGTGTCCACAACCACGGTGTCCAACTTGAGCATATACTATTCCAAATATTAATTATTACTGAAATTAAAATTCAATTTTTATTTAATAACATATGACCACACTCCACCTGATATTAAGCTAGAGTGCGGTCCATGAGCATAGACAACTGTTACCACAGACAAGTCGACTCCACTATGCCGGCTCGAGGAGACGACTGTGCTCTGTCCAAATTGACAGGCCACACTCCTCTCGTTATCCCGGCTACTTCCAAGCTGATCCCGAAACGCGATTAGGTCACTTCATCGTGTTTCGCTTGAAAGTGGTGGTACTTCCCCAGGACGGCATATTGGGCTAATGCCATCATCAGTCTGCCTACCACTCTTTGTTCATATTAAACTCTTGCCAGACTACTCGACATTGGCAGTATTGTCTTCATTTTTATTTATTTATTTACTTAAACTTAGCCCATTACAATATAAACACTATAATATTTAAAATAGTGTTATATAAACAATGAAAGAAGTAAAAAAAAGAAAGTAAAAAACTATATAAACACTATAAAGTAATAAACAATATTTAAAGAACCATTATAACAAACACTGCGGCTAACTTAATGCTAAACATAATGTACTCCGTACTAGTTTTAACTGTAATGACGGTAGTTCAAAATATTAACAAGGCAAAACATTGGCATTCGTCAAAGTAGTATTTGATTTTAGCATGTGGGAGCTACGAAGCACTACTCCTTTCAACCAAATTTGCACAGTATTTGGGGCATTCTTTTACAAACCGAACACCTTTCTGATCGACACATTTTTGATTTGACTGAAACTTTTTTTACAGGTTCTATATTGAAAAAAAAGAGACCCGTATTTTATTTTTTTTTACTTTTCATAACATTTTAGACACTAGCCAGGATTGAAAGTTCGCGATTATATTGATGATTTTGGGCTTGAGGAGTAATTTTCAACAATTCACAACTCCGGTTCTATTTGTGATACAGACGGGTTTTTTCTATCATTTTAAAGGTATAAAGAACAAGTTTTTTTTTTTCAATATAGAACCCGTAAAAAAGTTTCAGTCAAATTAAAAATGTGTCGGTCAATTTTTGCCAAAATCTGTTCGGTTTGTAAAAGAATATCCCATATGCGAGAATTGTAGATGTTATAATATTGAATTATATTTTGGTATTTATTCCCACCAACCACACCAACTGCCATTAACCCCGAACCCGTCCTACCAAGTAGACTCGTGATGGGAAACATTCCTGAATAGAACCATAAAAAAGATCTTACCATTTCTATTATAATAAATATTAACTTTATTCACTTCTATTAAAGCCCGCGTTAATATTTGCAATAAAACTGCTATATCTGTTGAATATTTTTCATAAACGGGTTGATTAGGACGAAAGTCCGATTTAGGATTCTGGTTTAAATCACGCCATATGTTACCGAAACTGCTGAATATATTCATAATCTGAAATAACAATGTTTACATTAAACACTAATCCCCCCTATAACGCGATAGAATAATAATAATAAAATTCTTTATTTGAAAAAGCTTCACAAATCGACGAACTTAACCTGTTAACCGAGCGGGACGTATAAATACGTCGAACGTAAACAATGTCAAATTTTGTTTTTTCCATATTATTTCATTAAATATAGTTATATTTCATAGTTTTTCATTTATTTTAAGTATAAATAAAAAAAAATAATATAAATGACGGTCTACGGGTGTGACGTTTTTATACGTCCTAGTGCGCGTTCTGTGTTACCTAATTAGAAAGGAAGCTCCCCGGTTAACAGGTTAATGCCTAACGGCATTGTCTACCAGCTAACCGGTATAGAATAGAATAGTTACGCGTTATAGGAAAACGCGTTATTATTATTATTATTTTTTATTGATAGCCCAGCATATGACCACACTCCGCCTGATGTTAAGCTAGAGTGCGGTCCGTAAGTATAGACAACTGTTACCACAGACAGATGTCCTTGTTGCTCTGTCCAAATCAACAGGGCACACTCCTCTCGTTATCCTGGCAAAATGCGAGCATTCCTCTATATGTTATTCATGTTTAACTTTGTTAACTTAATTTTATAAGGAGTGAATATAGTCTTTATATAACGACACTGCACATTTTATGGCGTTAAATGGAGAGAAGAAAAAACGATGTTATTCTGCAACTTACAAATTACTTTTTATTGCTTAATAATGACGTATTGTTGACGTTATTTAGAGTGTATCATTGTATGGAAAACAAGGTAAACCAACCAAAGTCAAGTAATTAAGGTGTTTGTCGTTAATCAGAGTGGAATTGAATATAGTTCAGGCAGCATTTCATAAGTTTCATATAAACAACCTATGATACATATGATCATTTACTTTTTTATATAGTAGTAGTTTGACATATGACTACCCCCGATCTGATGTGAGCTAGAGTCTGGCCTATGAACGACGACACTACCAAAAGTCCAATATGTCGGCATATATTTAATTATATGCCCAAATTTTATATAATGTACAGACCAATGGTTCTCAAAGTTGTCTGGGCTACGACCCACTTAATACAAGTTTCCAAACTCGAGACACAAAAATGTAACAGTTACCATTGTTAATAACAAACAAAGTTTAAATACAATTTTTTATTACTTAATGTCTTAACAATTACATCAAAAAAGTTATTTCAATGGGAAAGATGAAATTGTTTCGCCATTACAGTTTTGACATCTTAGTCGGTCGGTGTGTCGTTCTACAGGCAGGGCCCATTCAATATTCGCTCGCGACCCATAGTTTGGGAAACACTGGTATAGACAAATAGACTCACCTCTTCGCTGGAGAGAAGTGCGGCTCTCTCGGCTGCAACCTTACACAGATGATGCCACACGACCACAGGCAGAGTGGCGGACACCGAAGCAGTCGCGCAGTGACATATCACAGAATACAAATCCCGTGAACTTATTAACAGTGACATATGAACACAGAGTAACTGAAAAATCACATACGAAGCTAATTAGAGTATTTATATACGAATCTATATGCGTTTATGGACATATTGAATTTTTAAGGGGGGCAATTCGAAAATAGACTCGACACGAGTTTATTAATCCTTTCGCTCGGGGCCATTTAAATGCAATACTAGATTTCGGTGCCAAATTTAACGAAAAAATCAAATTCTTAAATAATTGCGGTAAATAATCATTAGGTATAATTTCGCTTGACGAGACTAAAATATCAACTGGGTGTTTGGTTACATAAGGGGGGCATAAGAATTTTAGAAAGACTAAGGTGAGGTTTGCCACAAAAAAGGTTGGGAAACACTAGTTTAGTCCCTTAGTAGCTACGCCTCTGAATTTGTTAATAAACACTTACCTCTAATATAATATCATATTGTTTCGGCGGACTATTCCCCAATTCGTTGATCCTTTCTAGTAATTTCCAAAGCATACTGTTCCTCTCTTCAACATTCGCTTCATTGCACCATTTTGATATTTCAAACTGAAAAATAATTAATTATACAACGTACTAATAACAAACTGAAATAAAATAACTTATAGAAGAGTCTTATAATATATATATAACCCAGTGGAGTCGATTAATACCACATTTGATACCACAGTTTGGGTTCCAAACGTCCAACTGAACTGACATGCTATGTTTTTTTTTCTTTAATTTTTGTATTGTTCTTTAAATTTTAATAGTCTTTTTTTATAAAATCTAAATAACGTTATTTTAATAGTATTTTATCGGGCGCTATACAATTGTCATCTTCAATATTATTTAAAACTAATCCTATTTTCAGTTCTCTTGAGATAGCGTGCCCTATCCATTAGTTAAAATTTCATTTAGTTTATACTAACAGAAGTCTTTTTTATAATATATTGATGTTATTTCGTATAATTGGTTGTTTTAGACGTTACTTTGCACAAATCCATATTAAAGGAAATTATTTCAATTATTTTGCTTATAATTTTCGCTATCGTGGCATCATCAGGATACGTAAAGTGGCGAAACGCGTCGAGACAAGTTATTGCAAGTTGGTGGAGGTTATTTTTCTTCATCGACCTAATGTAGCGGGAATTATAAGCAAAATAATTTAAATAATTTCCTTTGTTATTTTGTATAATTAAAAGATTCAATTTCAAAAGGCAACATATGGGTATGCTCATCCCTTTTGTTGGCGAGTCCTGGACCCGTGGATACGTCATATTTGTGTAAATTGATATAGAAGGTGGTGAAGACATAGGATTTTAGTTTATGTATATGGTTGTAATTTTGGAATATGTATTTCGTAAAAATGTTATTTTGTAGGGAGGCTTCATAAACAAATGAACAAACATACCTTAGACAATTGACTAAACACGATATCAGGCGGCAAAAGGCTTGCTTTGAGAATAGCGCAATAAACGAGCGAAATGTGCTGTTTCGGCAACAGCGTTGGTGATATCACAGTACACGATATGCTCTGTTGCATTGTATTGAGATTAGTGTTGTACCAGCGTTTCGCGAGCTGCTCGCAAACAATGCCGTTCGATGATATATGGCGCTGAAAATTTACAAATACACTGACGTGTAAAACTATCGTTTTGAAATATATCCTAATTACATTTAGTGCGGTGATTCTAAGAGTGTGCCGCCAAATTTTAGATATATAATAATGTTAATATTATTAAATAATTTGAAAACTCCCGCACACTCTCACCAGTGGATTGTAAAATATTTCAACAGATACTAAATATAAATATATAAAACATGATTAGTAACATTAAATTAACTATTTCTAATAGTATTTTAGTAATGCGAGTATAGCACATACCTGCGCCACGTGGATAGCGAGCGACGTTAACGCATCTCTGGCCGGCGGATATAATTGTATGCAATCCTGTGCATTATTCATGACACGCTCCACCACTGTTATCGCCGTATTCACATCGTTGACATATCTGAAATATAGAACACATTAAGGAGTCAAGCACTAAACCGAGGTCAATCAAGTCTGAAGAGATCACAAGAAACTCGGCAGTCATAACCTGTACAGTATAAAGATGCTATAAATGAGACAAAAATGTACCTACGAGCAAACTAATATAAAATAATTGATGTAAGGAAGAGCACTATCTACAGAAATACAGTCCTAGGATTAGTTCTGTAGATAGAGCAATATTGTATATAGAGCTTTCTATTTAAAGAAATAAAAATTATTATTATTATTAATACAATAAATTCATGAAATGAGTCGATCGTGTAGATAAATATTTGGCTAACAGCAGTATCTTTCGGTAAAAAAAAACAGCATTATTTTTAATCAATTGTCTTTTGTTTAATGCATTCATAAAAAGTCGCAAACTAAACTGAGTTTAATTACATTGTTCAGAAAAAATAAAATTTATTGATGTTTATTTTGGACGTTTACAAATTAAACGCCGGTTACACGACATAGTTTCTGTATAAAGTCAGCAATGTGTTAACCCTTAAATGCATGATTTATTCTGACCTCTTGAAAAAAATATATCTTGTAGACTTGTACATTCTAATGCAGGGAGACATAAAAAATAAAGAAATAAAAAATATATTATTAAAATGCTGCCACTCGATAAAAAATATTGTCCTGATAGCAGTAATTCTACAACAGTATGCCTTGCGCTCATAATAATGATTTGGTAGCCGTGTTAGTGGTATGTTGCAGTTTTACGTCAATATGCATTTAAGGGTTAATAATTACAAACAGTACATTGCGTGTTTCAGCCTCTTATCCAGAGCAAAAGGGCGTACGTACCTGGCAACAGTTTGCAGACTTGCCATCAGATTAGCTATTTTAGGTTCAGGGCATGCCAGTTGTCGGATGAGTCCCAACGCGTCACTCCGGTTCTTCTTAATACCAGTGACGGAAACTAATGACAGGCACCATTCTTCACCCTGCATAGGTTTAGGTACAGTATAGGTTCAGTACAGTATAGTATATCCAAATGTTCTATATGAAACTTATACTACGAAAACTAAGGATTCAAAAACAAAGCTCGAGGGTAGTACACTTGAGTACAGAATTTGCGCTTAAACTACATTTTATTCCATTTTATGCAGTAATAATTATTTACAACGAGAAGCAATCGGCAATAAATCTTTAAACACGGCAACCATTTGCCAGTAATCAAAATAAAATATGTTTCATATATTTATATATCAAATATCCAATTTAAAAATTAAATTACTATTTTTCTTTCTGTTACCTATATTAATAAATAACGATTGAAACGATTTCTCATAAATGCGTGTAACAGAACGTAATAACAGCTAAGTGGCAGTAGATAGTTGCAATGGATTGTTATCATTGGTCAAAAATCACGTCAACAAGAGTGTGATTGGTAGTTTCAGAATACGTGTCTACATACCGGTAGCACCAATGTGACATGTGAACATGAATTAGGGCATGGTAGGCTTATTGGGCTGAAAGCTCTGCGTACGCGCAACGTCACAACCAAATCCCACAGCATGCGATCTAATTTCTTCACTCTTTCGCATCTTTCTTCCCAAGATCTGTTACAAATAAAATAACTAATTATAAGAAAAAACAATTTGTTATATATTATACTGGGTGATTCCAGTGAGCATGGAAGTGATACCATAAGCATTAATGAATTCCATTAAGATTCAAATTCAATATTTGAAAAGATAACGAGAAAATGATAACATATTAATATGTATAAAGATTTCTAGACGTATCTAGACGTCCATAGGCGTTATTACAGTTGCTGCATGTTATTAATTATAATTATATTAGATAAGTCCAAGTGTTCCAATAGGAATTAAGGGCGAAATAAGAATATAAACATATTCTTTGTTACTTTTCATAGTACACTGACCCAAGCAATACAGTCATTGGACTAGCGATGATTTTAGCATAAAAAATATATTAATAAAAGGTATTAGTTTTTTTTAGTTCATTATACCACCGATAGGTTTGCATTCACATAAAAAAATACGTTTAACATTTACGCACGGGTTTTTAGTCATAGCAAATTTAATATAAACCAACTCACTTAGACAACTTATTAATATTCTTGAATATTTCATCAACGTATTTGACAAGCGCGCGCGCATCTTTAGGCACCTTTTTCAAAGGCAGCCGCAACATTAACGGCCTGTGCGCCCTGAAATATATATTTGGAACTGAATAGTAGAACTAATTTTCATTGCAGTGTCGCTTCCCCAACTCTACTTCTACTAGGCTCAGTGGCGTAGGCACAATACCTTTTTAGCACCCGAACCCCCAATTTTGAAAACCATATAATATTATATGTAAAATATACTCGCAAATAAATAAAGTCATAGGCTCAACACTGGCACTAAATTTAAAATATATATTCCAGAAATCAATTATAATAAAAAAAATTATTCGACTTTTACTTTTTTTTTCATATGAGCCCAGCATATAACCACACTCCGCCTGATGTTAAGCTAGAGTGCGGTCCATGAGCATAGACAACTGTTACCACAGACAGATGTCCGCGCGCAACAGTCGACTCCACTATGCCGCCTTGAGGAGACGAATGTGCTCTGTCCAAAAATATTAACACCCACCTGTGATTTCTGACTCTATAATTACGCAATCTCGTTAATAACCTATCCAAGGGCGGTCTAATTGGTTCAGTAAGCTTCCTCTTTGGTTCTAGAATTTCTTCAGAATTATTTGGTATTATTGTTTTCGCATGAATTTTCCATGACGAATTGATTGCCTGTAATTTAAACATCTGATTATGGTGAAATATATACGATAGCTGAGTTTTCATACTTCACTAACTAATTCTACTTTCGACTTTATTATTTACTTTGACATTGGCAACTAACTGCAATGTCGTAACAAAAAAAAAATTGTCAAATTTACACATGTAAGCAAGACAGGTATTTTTCCCTTTTGCTTTACATATGGTATAAATTATTTGTATAAATAGTTTAAAAAACATTATATTATAATATTTTAATACATTATAAACTATAAATCTATAAATTTTATTGAAATACTAGCTTTTACCCGCGGTTTCGCTCGCATTTAAGTCATTAAATAAGTATCAGAGATCGTTTCAATAGAAATGAATCAATATGATTCCAAATAGCTGAAACTATAGTAAATTATTTTTAATAATAAGTATCCTATGTTACTTCTAGTACCTCCAAAAATATGTGTACAAAGTTTCATGACGATCGGTTAAGTAGTAGTTGCGTGTAAACGTAACAAACAAACTCACATTCACATTTATAATATTAGTAGGGATGTCTGTGTAAAGATTGGTTTCGCAACGCACAAGTTTTTGTGAATTTCATCAGGTTAGTCTGTTTGGCAATTTCAAAAACCCTTTTGGGGGAGGTGAAGTTTAGTTTAACGATTTGGAATTGATATTAATTACATATGTATTATAATAACTGGTGAGATACTTACATCCCGCGATATATAAAGCGATAAATCCCCTTCATTGGGACTAACAATAATTTTTCTTCCAGCTTCCAACCAACGCAGGTATTGGTGGCAAAGTCTGAAAAGTAAAGCGAGCCAATTCATTCATTCTTTATTGTCGTCATAAGAGAAAATGGACTCGGGACAAACAAAGTACTATTAACCAGTAGGTTTAATAGAGCTTCCATCCCATTCTAGTATACTTAATAAGAAAATAAAAAATAAATCCTTTACTGTTTTAGAAGTAAATTATAATTTAGCACAAACAAAAACACAAATTTAGAGCAATTGGCGGTCTTATCACTTTAAAGCCAATTGTCATAGGAGAAAAGGGCATTAATCCATTACTTCCCATTGTTCTATTTTTAAAACACTATATTCAATTTTTTTTTTAACCTATTAAGAGTTTTATTTTTATTGTTTCTGATGAAATTCGTATTTTTATACTATTTTTCTGATGAAATATTTTTTTTCCGCTGAGTAAAATATTTACGTAATTTTAATGTAATTTTTTCAAATTGATCATTTTTGTTGCCTCAAAAAAAAAAACATTATGTTCCGATTTTATATACCGTAAAAGAAAACAGTAACCAACTTCAAAGTACATAAAACTGATTCTTATACTTCTACCAAATATATATAATATAAAAATAAGAACAAAATATAATTTATATCCCCATTGTCATATTTTATAGGACAGGCTGACTCAGCGTTAAAGAATTATTTTTTAATTTTTTTTTGTCATATTACTTTTTCTTAACGTATTATGAACTTAAAGATTTCACCAAAAAATTCCAATGTTTTCGACGCTTGGGAAGTAATGGGTTAATAGCTGATAATGTAATTTAGCGCGATAAATGTAAGTAAATTAAATATATACAGATATTATTTAAAAGTTTACTGAAAGACGTTCATACAACTATTTACATCAACACGTTGATCATTTTAATATTAAAATAAATAACAACCACAATTCTTATACTCTTCTCTTGTGTGATTCTTCTATCAGCATCTCTAAACTTCTAAATAATGACCTACTCACCTCACAGCACCTTTATGGTAACTCCTAATAAAGTCACTATCAACAACGACTTTAACATCTGCGACAGTACAACAACTTGCATCATCAGATGATACTTCTGTTTCATCACTTCTATCAACATTATCACCTATTATATCAACCAGACTCAAAGGTGGTAACAAATCAAACGTTTTCATCGTTTTCTGGGATTTCTCTACAGACGTTTTCTCCATTCCCCCATCGCAGGTAGCCTGTGAGGTTACTTTCAATTTTTCCACTTCCGACTTGTGATAATTTAACGCTTCCTGCAGTTTCTTTTGCAAATGCGCCAGAGTTCTCGATTTAATTATACCCTCAAAAAATAATGGACCAACCGGTTTACTGAAAATTGACAAATGAAACCCTAGTTAGTAAACAGTTCCTGCTGATGATGTACAGTACTATCCCCTATGCCAGCTTATTAATAACTGGATTAAAATACCCTTTTGCAGTTTACCACATTTATTAAGTTTCGAACAAGCATTATGGGCGCGATAAAATTCGAGTTTTATGTGACAAGGTTTAGTCTTGTGTTACTACGATAATAATTTACAATAACATTCAATTAAGCTACCTCCATTGTGATTGGTGGAGAGAATCATAGAATAAATGACATTATTTAGACGTCAATGAAGTACGTCAAAATTGTCCTTTATTGTACTAACCAATGTGTATATCAATAACTAATATAAAACACTTACTCATTAGCGGTTGCAGTCTGTACATAAAGATAGAAAAACAATCTCCACAACAGCAAATGAGCCGGGTGATGCAACGGTGCCACCAGTACAGCTCCAGCTGTCTTATGAATCATGAGATCATCCGAACGGACACTTGCACCTATAGACTGAAAATTTTAAAGATTTATACTATAGTATCCAACTAGAATGAAATATAAATGAAATAGTTTATTAATAAAGAGTTTTAGTACATAAAAATAGCAAGGGCTCCTGTACTAGGTTCAGAAAAAGGATAAAATGAAAATAATTTATTAGCATAGGCGCTGAAGGCGTGCACTTGCTCATCGTTAGACTCTACAATGGCTTCAGAAAGACATATGACGAGAAGAAGACCACAAGAAACTCAATTAGAACCTGTACATGAAATAATTAACAAGAAAAAACTGAATTTTAATTAATCAGGACAAAACCACAAGACAAATATCTACTTTTTTTTTACATCAATAAATATTACAAATATTTGTTTCGACCGCTAGCTAATAGAACCCGAAACCTCTCTGTAGCTGATATCTGTCATTTCTGAAGCTTCACATACAAAAGTTTCATATAAGTTTGAGATGTTCACAAAAAAGGTTGAGAACCTCTGTTCTAAAGACTACACCACAAAATTACTATAATATCACATTGAGTTGGGATTTGTAAAACTAGTGTATTGTGAGAGATTAGGTTTACTAGCGCCATCTACGGGTAACTGAAGGAATCGTCACAAAATACATAAAACATGTTTCAACTAACCTGCAGAGCTCTATCGACGTGAATTTTTTGCGTTCTCTGTCTATCGAGTGCATCTAATAACTTTAACCAAATTCCAGTTTGTAATTCTTGTTGGACATGAGTGTTTGATAAAATATGAAGACACAATGTGGCCGCCACGTTCGCTGGTGCGTTTGAGAGCTTCTTTAATAACGTTTCATCCTTTAAAAAAAAACTTTCATATTCATTATATAAATTCGACGCTTCAGTACATATATTTGCTGCGATCTTCAATCTTTGATCAAATCATACAATTAAAATTATTATTACTTTTGGTATATATCAATTACATTCGGGCTCTACAATCCCTAATAAATTACGTTCAAATTAAAAATGTGCGATACATTTAAGAAAGCGCCATCTATGAGCGAGTAGCGTAGATACAATACATAAATAATACACACAATAATTATGAGGAAAAATTATAAACGAATTAAATAGAAAATAACATTATAAAATAACTATGCGACGTTTAGTTTTAAGATGAAGTGTTTGATGTGGAAGTGCTTTTAAAATATGAATCAATAGAGATTATTTGATGCTGAGTAGCATGTACCACTGGTAAGTCTTAGTAAATGAGACGGACAACAATTTCTTAATCTTTAACTACTGAGGTGGGGGTTTCTCACGTTTTGACAAAATAAAACTTTCTAAGCCTCTAATTAGTTAATTTGTTGATCTTTTAAAATAATTTTATTTATTCTTGCTGATTTATGATCTCAAGTGATTTTTCCCAAAAAATGTTGTTTTTTAAATTTTGAAATAATAGTTAATTATATACAAATAAATTATAAAAAAAATATTTTATTTTATCTAAATACATCCACTGAAGCTAAATATTAAACACTAAACCCTAAAGATTTTTAAATACAAGCACATACTTATATATGCGGGATTCTGAGGCCCCCACGTCAGTGTTTACGTGAAATTAAATCCACCTCAGTAGTTAAAGGTTAATTTACATTTGATTCAAAATATCACCTGTAACATTATAGTGATGAAATGATCTAATTCGGGGCAATCATAGCAGCAGACCATAGCGGCTTCAACCAGCTGAGGATGATCACAGCATAAATACACCCATGACGACAACAACTTCAATATATTGTCTTCAGGACTGAAAACATTTAAAACTAATTAGAAACGATTTCTGTGTCCCTAACATTGATAAAAAGACTAACCCAGCAAACTCTAAGACTTGTTTCTGAATATACACTTAAAAGACATTTTACTCCATTTTATACAGTGAAAATTATTTACAACGAGAAGGAATTGGTAAACAATCATATTACACGTTAGATGAATATCTTACTGATAAAAAAAGCTTGGACATAATCTATGTCATTTTATGTTTACCCTTAGGTATACAATAAGATGTTAATGCCCCTATACAGCAGCTATTCTTCTACATCATAGTAGATTTATTATATATTATTATGACATTAGTATGTAAATGGACAATGCTCAAATTGATTATAATTTATTTAACCTAAATTTGTGTTTATTTTGACGAGTAAAAGCGCTCTATTGGAGTCCAATTACTAAAAGTAAATAAATAAATAATAAATCTTTAAACACGGCGACTATTAGGACAGTAATCAGAATAAAATAGTAATATTTTGCATACACTCAAATTTAACTTCAGACTTCAGATATACCTGCATATACTAAACTAGGCACTAAAATACACACACACAAATCGACAGAACAACATACTGGGCTAATTACCTTTGTAGTATAAATAGTAAAAAGCAAACCTATCGGTGATAACTTGAACTAGGAAAGTTCTATAATTAACTTTATTATTAAAAGTAAAACTAATAAATAAATGGATACAGTTTTTGTAGGTATATAGGCGATAGAAAGAGAAACGATCGCGGTGACATGTACGACAAAGGAAATATCTGCATCCCTTTCACACATGCCTCAACTTCAACATGATAAGAATATAGTTATCTCTTTCTAATGATTTGTTTTCCAGTACAAAGTCCAATCTGTATCCATTTAAATATTGTCGTTTGTACTTCTTACCGTCTTTTCGTATGCAACTGTTCAATAAGCAACGTTAGCAGCAAAGAATGCCCATTGTCGCCGCCGAGACCGAACACCCTCTGAATGGTCGATGGTCTGATATCTATAATACTATTACATAGCTCTGAAAACCTAAAAACAAAAGAAAAAACAATGACGTATACATATCAAAGTTTATTAACAACTTGAGATTATCATAACAGCTCAAAAAAAAAACAATTGTCATTTATTTATTTATAAAGCCTACCTACAAAATTACATTATGACTATACGAGTATTATTATAAAAAGGAGTACTACGATATAAAATAATGATTAAAAAAGTTATTTGCGTTCTTAATCGAAAAGCCTAGATTGAAGTTTCAGTTTTTACAATATCGAATAAACCTTGAAACTTCAGCTTTTCAGGCATCACCAGAAACCTTCACTCAATCGTACCAACCACACTACGAATGGACACAAATAGATTTATCAAATATCAATACTACCCTCCTTTTTTACAATACTTCCTCATATTTAGAAAAGGCTCAATAGTCGAACACTTTACAAATTTATTAGTCAACAACACTAGGAAAGAGTTGTAGATTGCACTGACGTCGATTGTCTATAACTCTATGACAGTTATTTGGAGTCTATGGTCATACATTCGACATTTAAAGATGGAGCCTGCTTGGCTTGTACCTAATAAGATGACGTCATATATAAAACCAACGTTGCTACTTACTGCTTAGTAAACAAAATAGATTCGGGCGAGCCGGCCATCACACGTGTAATATACGACAAGCAATGTATAGCTTCACGAATACGACCACCAGCGCTCAATTTACACAATATATTGACCCCGTTTTCACATATCTGTAATAGAAAACTGACAAATAGCATGCAGAAACAAAGCGAAACTATTATTTTAGCAGTAATGTATGTAGCTTTTTTTGTAGTACACCATGTGACCACATTCAGCTTGAAGTTAAGCTACAGGAGCCCAAAGTGTCCAAACTAAGCTAATTTAATTTACCAAAACTGGAGGGCTATAGAAAAAAATAATTTGTGTAAAAAAATAATAATTTGTTTAATAAAAGTAATCATTTCTTTATACAAGAATAAAGATAAATAAATTATATCAAATATTTTGAGAAAGAATTCTATTACCCAAAACTATTTTCTGATTAATTTATACTGTAAATTTAAAGCAGGCGCAGAGGGCCGTTGTTGGACAGCCCTAGTGTAAATTGACAAGGTACTTTCGTTATGGGTCATTATAAAATTCTATAGTTGTCTATTGTATAAATTTAAATATTTAGTTATTAATAATACATTACTTTTCTCAGCTACCCACTTATAGCTAAACACAGTTAATGTATTCCTTAACAATTTAAACACAAATAGCGAGTGAATCAATGCGACACTACCGGTGAGTAGCAGAACTAATACTTACCAATGGAACAGAATTACCCCACGAAGTTGTAAGCAAAGTGAACATACTAGAGAATAAATCGTACGGCTCTTCTAAAGGGTTAGGGGCGTCCGCTGCATGCCAATCCACGGGGTGTAGTCTTAACCGTCTCAACACCTGCCATGACCATTCTGTTGGAGCCTGATGCGATTGTTTGACCCATTGGCAGAGGAACAGTGCAATCGCGTATTGGATTTCGAATGGAAGACCGCTGGAATGCATATTTATCTATCTATACTATTATATAAAGAGGAAACATTTGATTGTTTGTATGTATTGAATAGGCTCCGAAACTACTGGACCGATTTGAAAAATTCTTTTACCATTAGAATCGTACATTATCCCTGATGAACATAGGCTATAGAATATTTTCAAGAACGTTAGGGATCTGTATGAAAACTTCAATAATGTAAACCCAAAGTGTGAAAGATTAAATATCTAAATAGATTGAAATGAGATGAAATGAAAATAATTTATTAGCATGGGCACTAAAGGCGTATGGCTTCGAAAAGGCATATGACGAGAAGAATACCACAAGAAACTCGTCAAACATGGCCATTAATTTTTATTAGTATTTTTGTTTTATTATTAACCTACCTGTGAATTGTGTAATCGAACGAAAGCAATATTGAAGGCAATAAAGTCGAATTCATTTTAGCAGTATGCCATAAAGCCGCCGTGATTTCTTCTAACCGAGGAATCCATTCAACCAATGAAAGATATTCTAGGTCCGAAGCCACTATTTCTGATTCTGAAAAAGAAAAAACAATTGCACGAATAATATGGGTTCTTTTGAACCTGCAGTTGAAGGTGATCTATATCTATCGAACGAAGTCGCTGGCAATAGTAAATAAAAACAAGGTTCTTTGCTTATATACTAAAATTACAAGGCAAACCCTATTAAATTTAACTGCTATTGCCATTGTTCTAATGTTTCGTTAATCATTATACTTTATTGTTATTATCGAAGGTGTTATGATGTCGGCATCCTTTAACTACGTTTCTAACTAACTAACTAACTAAACTAGTGATCTTAAATCTAATATTACGTCCTGTTGACATAACATAACTCACATAAACCGAAATTAATTCAAGTTAAAATTCATCTAGAATAATAGTAAGAATTCTGAAAATAGAAGTTTGGTTATTAATTTTAAATTATTGATGTTAAATATCCCTGTGTAAGTGAAATGATTGTGTGTATGTCGGTTGTAGCTTTATTTACATTAATTATATTTATTTATTGGGTCCACAAACAGGGCTCTACAATTAGACTTGGAATTAACATCGTACTAAGCATTATAACAATCAGATTGTAGGCCCTATGCATAGTGGACACAGCATGCATTTACGTTACAAAACTATTTACAATTAAAGCAAAAAAGAAACAAAAATACAATCATTCATCAATTAAATCAAAATAACAATCAAATCAAATAAAAAATATAGTCATTCAAATGTCAAAATTAAATTATAGGATTACAAATTATTCAATTCAAATTTTGTGATTTTTAAATATTAAATATAATTGGTTGTTTCAGGCATTACTTTGCGGAAAATAAAGGAAATTATTTAAAATTATTTTGCTTATAATCTTCGTCGAAGCGAAGCCGAAGCGACCACACGTATTCTGATGATGCCACGTGAAGTGGCGAAACGCGTCAAGACAAGTTATTGAATGTTGGTGGAGGTTATTTTCCTTCATCGACCTAATGTAGCGGGAATTATAAGCAAAATAATTTTAAATAATTAATTTAATCTACTAACATTGTTTATAAAGGCATGATTGGTGAGTTTCTCGTCATAGTGTTTCCGAAATCTAAGTAGAATCTGACTATGCGCAAGAGCCTAAAGGGTTCTAATATGATCCAAATCCTTACTACTAAAATGTGAATTTCCTTTGAGACTATTTTTGTTTAGTTATTGACATTGAAAGGTTATTATTTTTATGCTAACTTATTTTTTGACATTTTATTATTGATATTATTGTATTTTGTAATTGACTCCTCCTTGCATGGTGTATTACAATTGACTGTAAGACCATGCAAGTGACTGTGCTTAATCCCTTACTAATATAAATGTGTATGTGAGTTTGTTTGTTACGTTTTCACGCAACAACTACTTCACCGATCATCATGAAACTTTGTACACATATTTTTGTAGGTACTAGAAGTAACATAGGATACTTCTTATTAATACATATATATTTTTTTACTATAGTTGTTGGCCATCGCAACCTTTTTTAGGTTTTTATAAATTATATTAAGTTTTATAACAAATACGACTGTCAATGGCCATCGCAACCTTTTTTAGGTTTTTATAAATTATATTAAGTTTTATAACAAATACGACTGTCAATGTCAAGCAGTCTTAATAAAAACTGAAAAGCAAAAAGTGGATTTTTCTTTTGAGCGGACTCAAATATATAATATATTGCGAAATAGCAGCAATAATAGTTTCCAATTGACTATAGTTAGTATGATCTCTGATACTGAAATGAAATTTAGTTTATTAATTTAAATTGTTTATTGTTATTATTATTATTATTGTTATTATATTTTTTTAAATATTATATTGCTGTGCCCTGACCGGGTGTCACATTTGACACTGAATAATATATGACATCTGAAATAATTGTGACATGCAATAAAGACATTTGAATTTGAATACTTATCTAATGATTTAAACGCGAGTGAAGCCGGGGACAAAAGCTAGTAATTATATAAAAATAAAATACTATTGACGACATATAACCATGATAAGCGAAACGCAGCACACACTGGTAACAATCTGAGATGAATGATATACAAACGACTCACCAAGTCTATAAGTGACGAATGTGCAAACAGCTTCATAATACAAGTACTTATGAGCGCCTAATATTTGAGAAAGTACACTAAGAATTACACTTCGACAATTTTCAACACAACTAGCTTTCGATGTGAACGCCTCCTGAAATTTAAAAAGAAACATGTCAAAATTCATCAGTCGTTGAAGCGAAGCCGAAGCGACCGCACGTATCCTGATGATGCCACGTGAAGTGGCGAAACGCGTCGAGACAAGTTATTGAATGTTGTAGCGGGAATTATAAGCAAAATAATTTTAAATAATTTCCTTTAATGTCAAAAATTGTTTTGTGTATTTTAATTTTCCCGCCTTTTTTTGACCTGACGGTTTACGTATGTATTATTTTTTAATTGCTTTTTGGGTTATAAAAATAACAAACAATATATACTTATATAATATATACATACATATTTATGAAGAAAAGTTATAAGTGAATTTTGTTTTGAGATATTTTGAGACAGTATTTATTTACATTTATATTATTATTTACTATTTATATATATATTATTGCGAATTACGTGACATGAATTGTTATTTACTTTTTTGTGAACCAAAATTCCGTTTTTCTTTTGTTAATTATTTCACGTATGACACGCCTTTCCGAAGCCATTATAGAATCTGACGATGAGCAAGCGCACGCCTTTAGTGCCTATGCTAATAAACGATTTTTATTTCATTTCATTTATATTAAGTCGACCGCTTGGAATTTTTAGAAAATTTTAAAAGATGTAACACAAACCCACCTCCAAAAAGAAATTAAATACAAATTTCGCCAGTTCATGATCACTGTTCCTCTTGACTGCAATTTGAGATAAGACTTTTATTTTAGTGCTGCAACTGAGTGCTGCTGGAACCACCACCTCTTCATCTATAGGAGTGGATGTCTTTCCTGAAAAATAAACACAATTCAGAAAACTCCTAAGATGAAAATCAAAATCAATCTTTTTTATTGGAATGTTTAGAAATAAATTTTATACAAAAGTAATAGAAGTTTTTTTTTCCCCTTTAAATCAGAATAAAAACTAAAATACTTCATAAGAGTTCATAGAACCTATAATTGCTGTGCCTGTGATATTAGCCACGCTCGACGGAGGGTTAAATCTCTGACTTGACTGGGATTAAAGTATTATACAAATAATGAAACTCACCATGTAACGACTTAATTAACGCTTCAGTGTACGCCTTAGCTGTACCAAATGACAATAGACTAAATGGCAAGTCATAGATAGATGAATTTGTAGACACGGCAATCGTCCAACCCATCGAAAATGCCGCCTCTAGTTCGGCTGATATTTTGTCTCTAAGCTCTGGGGCTAATGTTGACCTGTTGAATTAAAATATATATTCGTCTCCTCTCCTTCTTTCTTTCTTCTTCTTTCCTTCTCTCTTTTGACATGGTACACACGATTATTTTCAAATGGACACAGAATGGCAAAGGAGATATCTGCATCCCTTTCACACATGCCTCAACTTCAACACTATAAGAATACAGTTGTCCCTATCTAATGATTATTTTTTCCAGTGCGAAGTCCAATCTGTATCCATTTGAAAATTGTCGACAGTACTTCAGCTATTTGTTACAAGATAGATGTGATGCTAGTTTAAGCTATATAGCGTTTTAAACATAGCATTTGATAAGCTATTGAGTTTATTGGCACATGCGGATGATATTAGATCTCAGGGTCTAGCCCTGGATATTGATTCCCATAGTATAGGGCAGCCATTCTCAAAGTGTGTTCCGCGGAACCCTAGGGCTAAAATACTGCAAAAAATTTTTTGGTAGGTCCAAAGGGAGATTATAAGGTTACATCTAAATATTCCAACTAAATATTACGTAATATTAGATTGCAATATGATTATTCATAAATACCTATAAATCAGTTTTTTATAATTATAATAAGGCCAAAGAAGTTTGAGAACCGCTGGTACAGGGAATTGTATTTGCCCGACTGCACAAGCAGCAAAAGTAAGTAACTTTAATAACATTTTATTTATTATTAAAATTTCACTGGATATTACCTGCAATGCTCTTGTAGATCAGCCAAAGCGTTCAAACACTGTGCAGCAAGTTCAACGACCCGTTCAGCCATTTTGTGATAAGTAGGAAGTGACGTCACACCCCTATGCAGCGCCGCTAACAACACCCTCACACCGCATATGGCCTTCATCACACCGCGACCACCAGACCCATCACCCCATTCGTAATCTTTGCAATCTTCTATGTTCTGTAAATATTAAAATTTATGTTCCTTTTTTTCCTATATAAATATAATTAAAATTACATTTAGTGCATAATAATAGCGTTCATTTATATCATATGTCTTAACATATATATAAATAAATCCCTACTAATATTATAAATGGGAATGTAAGTTTGTTTGTTTGTTACGTTTTCACGCAACAACTACTTAACCGATCATCATGAAACTTTGTACACATATTTTTGGAGGTACTAGAAGTAACATAGGATACTTTTTATTTAAAAAAAAAAATACTTTTTACTAGTTTCCACTTGACAATAGTTTCAGCTGTTTGGAATTTTTTTATATTTATTTTAATTTTAATCCCAGCCAAGCAAGAAAATATAGTTAACCTATTGATTCGTTTCTATTGAAATGATCTCTGATACTTATTTAATGACTTAAATACGAGCGAAGCCGAGGGTAAAAGCTAGTTTAATAATAAAAATGAGTAAATAACTTTATCCCCCTTTTAAAACAATATTGTATTCAGTATACAAAAAAAAGTCAAGCCAAGACATAGGAGTCTACACTGTCAACCTAAACATTCAACAAGGGCCATTGAAGCCAAGTAATGAATAGCATAACACACCTGGTGCCGAATAAGAGCAAGCCTGGCAACAATCTCCCTGAATGGTATAGCATTCAATATGGCCAATATATCGCGTTCTCTTAAAGCGTCTGAAGTCACCGCCGATCCGGCTCCCTTCTCATCAATCTCCTCCCAAACATTAAGATTATCTGGAAGAACAACTCACAATCATGACCTGCAGCTGAAGTATTCGAACTAAACGAATATTAAGGCCATATTCAGAAATAACGCTCTAAATCAGTGATTCCCAAAGTGGTCCAGGTAGAAGAAAAAAATTGGGGGTTCACAAATTATAGATGGGGGTAGGTACACGAAACTTTATCTGATTTCGAAAATAACGAAAATGTTAGTTTGGTTTTACCTATTAATGTAGCCAGATAATATTTCAAAAAGGAGTGAGAATTTTGGGAATATGATAGAAATGCAGCAGCAGGGGGTTCACAGAAACCAATAAAATCTTGAAAGTGGTTCGAGAAAATAAAGTTTGGAAACCTCTGCTTTAAATAATAAATCTTAAAACATGGCAACCATTAGGCAGTAATCAAAACAAAATAGTAATATGTTGCATATACTTATATATCAAATATCCAATTTAAAGATTAATTTGCTTTTTGTCTTTCTATTATTTATACTTTAATAAGTAACAATCAAAACGATTTCTTATAAATGCATGTAACAGAACGTAACATCAACTAGGTGGCAGTAGACAGTTGCAATGGATTATTGTAATCGGTCAAAAATCATGTCAATAATTTTTCAAACGTGTGATTGGTCTACTACCGCGTTTATCATCTGCAAATCGCTTAAATTAACAACATTTTTGTTACAAATACTTTGATATGTGATTGTGATTCTTTTGTCATTTTATATAAACTTAGATGTCACCTTCAGCACACTCGACCGCAACTTCCAAGGGTGTCCGTGACGTCATCAGTATGTCCAACAAAGCCACGCTCCGAGCCACCTCCACCATTTCACGGACGCTCACACACATTATACGAGCAGCCCAACTTACCGACCGATTTTGCCTAAAAACATGTTTGTGGATTCATCATTAAAGACATTTAGTGACCTTTACAAGTGATGTAAACGGCATACCTGAATAAAAGATGCCAAAGAAATAATAAGTCAGCAATATGACCGCCCTTTAACAATCCAGCAACAAGCGCTGTAGCCCAACGTTGCAGCGCTTCAGCAATTACACTAGGCGTTGAATCGCTCGTACGTAGCGCCTCCAAAATAAGACTTAGCGCTGTACGCACTTGGCTATTTGTTGTATGTAACGTTTCATATATGAATTCTTCAATCTGAAATAAACAATACAGAACCATTAATCTGCTGAAAACTATATTTCCATATAGTTTCTTGTGGTCTGGAACAAGCTGCCACTTACAATAAGACAATCGCTAACAATGAACTTTTTCAAGCTCAAGCTTTTCGAGCACTATTTTGACACGTAATGATGCATCAATTATCTAATTTATTTTATTATATATGTATATATTTTGATATCATATGTATGTGTATATAACAGTGGCGTAGCTAGGTAACCAAAGGCCTTGAGGCAAAAATAAACTAGGACCCCAACTAAACTATGAATACAGGGGAGTTCCCCACAAGTTTCAAACAAGATATTCGAGACTTGTTGGGAATTCCCTGTGTTTTTTAAATAAGTTGCCATTATTAAAGTCGCGTTCCTGGAATCTGGTTTATTTATATTCCGAATGTCTGAAAAATTTTCTCTAGTTCAATTTATAGTTTGTACGTCAGGGTCCGAGGAGGCACCTAGGCTTGGGTCAGTTAATTACATTTGCGCCTCATTCACGGCATTCCTCTCCTAATGGTTAGCTAGTAGAGAATGCCAAATTATGCTAATGTTTTTATTGTGCAAAAAATTCAATATAGCTCATTAAACTGTAGCTGTAAAACAATACCTGACAATGTGCGAGTAACACCGCATGCAAATAATGGCAGTAGGACTCCTGAACATCCCTCGATACAGCCTCCAGCTTCATCCGAGCAACGGGTAACCTATCACGTAGCAAAGCCGCGTGTTCATAACTCGCTTTATATTGTACATTCCTTCCGCAAACACGGCATCGATCACTAGCTGTTACTGTACGCTTTTCAACCTTCCATAATTCGTTACGAAACTTCTCCTCCTCAATGTAGTTACGGGATAGTTCCGTGCGCACTCTCTCCACCGCTTTTAGGGATTGCCTGTAATTGCATATCTATTAGAGATGTTCCGACTAGTCGGCCACTAGTCGGTAAAGCCGACTATCCGGCCACTATCCTAGTCGGCGACTAATCGGTGAAAATCGCCGACTATCCGGCTTGTTACTTTGTGTCTATTTCTCAATAAAATGTATGTGTTACTTCCTTGTAAAGAAAACATATTGACGACATTTATCAAACAAAATTAGTATCTTAATTAAAAACAAATAAACATAATATTTAAGGTCATAAATTGCAATACTGCGTGATGATATTTGAAACTATCGTCAAACTAGTGAGCTGTAGAACTCAAAAAACTTTCTTTGTTATTTATATTTGTCCACGTGTCAGGAGTGACTGAAATTGCAGCGAATCAGCTGTAAACGAAGCGTCACGGGAATCCCCTAAACCGTAATCGGCTTGGCCGATTAGTCGGCTTATTTACAACCGACTAATTGGCTAGTCGGCTAGTCGGCCAAAGTCATAATCAGCACATCTTAATATTTATTAAGAAATGAACAAGGCACTATTACAGTTGCTCCATATTATTATATACTACCTACGAATGATGTAAGAGAATAAAGAACATAATAATCAAACTAAATCACATCACATTAATAGTGACACATAATACGTAAAAGTAAAGACTATATGAACAGAGATATACTTTTAATTAATTTAAAACAAAGCATATAAAATAATAGGAGTGTGCCCTGTACATCAAACACATTCATCTCCTCAAACCAGCATACTAGAGGCAACTGTCACACACAGACATCTATGGCAGCGGTTCTCAAAGTTTTTTGGTTGCAGAACCTTTTGAAAAGCGAAACTTATGACAGAATCCCAAAATAAAAGAAAAAGTTACATGCATTATTTAATTATTATTAGAGTTTAATAATAGTTAACCATTTTATAATGTAAGTGTATACTATAGTCTATAATACATCACGTCTGTTAAGACTCAGTATATAGATTTATGTAGGTAGGTATTTATGCATAATTGAATGCATAAAAAACCCTGAATAAGGGTACAGATGGATATAAGAGATCTATTTTTTCTCATTATTACTAGTATTCTCGCGGAGCTCCCAGTTTGCAGAGCCTCTAGCTTAACACCAAGCAGAATCAAGGAATAACCTTACCTGAAAGTCGAAAGTAAATCAACCAATGGATGATCTGCTGAGATGATACTACTTCTATCTACAGCTAATGCTTCCCTTTCGCTTAAGGCTTTAATTTGAGCTATTTCGGACCCACAAAACAATCTTTCTGCTTCTTTCAAAGACATACATGGTTGTTTCACTAAAACCTGATCTTTAATTACTGTTTTTGTTTTTGGTAATATCAACCTTGGTTCAACCATCAAAGGGGCTGATGGTTGTGAAGACATGGCAGCTTCTGTATCTTCAGTGAATTTTAACTTTGGATACAATTCTTCTATTTTAATATCATTTTTGTCATTATCTTCTTTTTCTATTGGAACTTTTGTTTGATTCTCTTCCGTTTGTTTACTTGTAATTTTTTCGTTGTCTAATTCAATCTTATTTATTTCATCTGTGATTTTTGCTTCTGGTGTTGTGTTGAGTTGCTTGTCTTCTTCTTCTTCTTCTGCAGCAACCTCTTCATTGTCTATTTCTTTAGAACTTATATCAATTTTAGTCATAAATTCACTTTGTAATGTTGCTAAATCTGTTATCGAAGGTGGAGGGCCAAGTTCTGAAATAGCAGTCTTATGTTTTTTCTTCTTCTGTAACCAGAATTTTAACATTTACTCACTTACATATTAAAGCTACTTCTACCTACTACAAGATAAAAATCACAGAAATATAACGTAGAGAATCACCGCGGTATATTGAGAAAATCCCCGCGTTATACGAGGGACAGCCAATGTTAAACGGGTGACATAAAATCGCGTTATAAGAGTACGTATTATAAGAGGACTACTGTATTTTAGAAATATAAACTTTAAAATTGGAGCCTGGAATAGTACAACAAGGAAATCATTGACCTAAACACCAGGAGAACAATGAACACACTATAACAAAATTACAACTTACAACGCAAAACAATACAAAGAATCAAAACAAATCATGTTTTACACACCTCTCGTTTTTCCTTTACTATAGTTGCCATTTTCGTTTCATAAATTAGTCAACTGTTATAATGTTACGAACATAATCTAATATATCTAAATTAAAGCGTTATATTGACAAGAAAACAAGAATTTTAAAAATATTAGCGATCACAGCTGATCGGAGTATTTTTAAACGATCTTCAGATCGGTCACTGTCAAACTGTAACTGTCAAATGTCAAACTTTGAAAAATAACTTTTGGCACGGGTTTAAAGCCTTGCGCAGTATAGTTTTAGCGCGCTTTTCAAATATGATGATTTATTAAATCAGCAGGCGAGTAAACCTTTCAATTAGTGTAATAATCACTTTTGAGTGATTATCTCTCTGATAAATAATGAACAAGAGGCCTGAATAATATCTCAGAATATTTGAATGTAGTATAACATAACAATAAGTTATTAAGCTAACTCTAAAAGGTTTGAGTATTATTTCAAATTAATAAATATAAAATTATTTATTTGTATTAAAGATGCCAAAAAAATCTCTATTTTTACGATTGTAGCCTTTTACGATTAGGTACGAAAATAAGATATTAATTTGCTACGTGTGAACAGTGGGCTTATCACGAATTTAGTCTGGCTTTCGAATCGAGCTTTCACAAGTAAAACGGATCCGTTAACAATCGGGATCATGAATTTTTACTAACGACTAACGAGCACCAGCAATCTATCAAATGAGCGAAAGATCGAGACGTTCGAAAATTAACAAAAAGTATCTAAAATATTTTAGTTCAATATCCGCACGCGGTGGCGCTGCTCAATTTTCCATACAAATCGCTTGAAGCGAACTCGGTTCGAAAGCCAGACTAAAATTTGTGATAAGCCCACAGGACTTTAGACCAAAGTTTTAAAATAAGTGATTACTATTTCTCATGTTTCTTTCTATGGGTTATTCTTATTACTTATTTATTACCTCGACGTGTAATAAGATATGAATTTAAGATAATATATTTCGGGATGTCAGGAATCTCATTTCGGACGATCAGGATGAGTCAAACTAAATATTTTAAAACATTTTTGATTTGATTGATTACTATTAGAAACGCGTTTTAATAGTTAATTTTACCCAGACACAATAAATATCTATATAAATGCGGAACAAAAGAAAAAAATTGTAACTCAGGGTTTTACGATTAGATAGTCACTAAAATGAAGTCACCAATCACCATTTTATAATCAAATTGTATTATGATAACGATAGCCAACTAAAAATATTTTCTTTGACCCCGCTTATACATCTACTATTAATAAAACAATTTCAATAAGTATATAACACTTTTTTTTACTTAAAATGCGTAAAGATATAATTAAACTGTAGTATTATTGACCTTTGTACCTCGTATGTTTAAAACTACATAATTAATTTCCCGACATAATTATGAGTCAACTTTTGTACCCGTAAACTGACCTTTGTCAAGTGATTCATTGGGGGATAATGGCAACCGTTTATGTTTATTATGAAATAGGTTGTAATTTTTACCTACATATATTTAGTTTTGTAGAATATAGATCCATACATTTAGTATGGGATGTTTTACAACGCCTTACAAACAAATTAAATTTCTCTGTTTTCAAATGCAATCTTTAAGGTTCGCTGACATAATTTAACTAATTTAAAGCTGTCAAAACAGTACATAACGAACAAATTTAAAATATCTTAACTACAACTTTAATGTACATATCTATTTGCTTTTAAAGTCTCTGTCTACCTCAACAATTATGGCAAGAAAACCACTCCGAGATGTGCTAAAATATTGTTTATTAATG
Source organism: Tineola bisselliella (assembly GCA_028551675.1). Taxonomy (NCBI): domain Eukaryota; kingdom Metazoa; phylum Arthropoda; class Insecta; order Lepidoptera; family Tineidae; genus Tineola; species Tineola bisselliella. The sequence continues at coordinate 13,397 of JAPWLS010001710.1, read as the reverse complement.
TAATTCAGCATAAAAATAATTATTTTGGTCTTATTGTTATCGAAAATGCAAGAAAATGCGATTCCATAATAATCAATCACAAGGATTATTCTAGCAACAGTTGAATAATAAAAAATAGTACAAAATTCTATCCGTGATGTTTACCAGTATTATACAACCAACAAAAATATTATATTTGCATCCCTCTCTTTCATGTGCAACTTAATACAACTGTTTCTTTTATTGTATAAACTTTTATTAGGTCGGTTTATACGGATACGTGTCTTTACGCACACATGTCTACTGTTGACCAAAGTTCAACTTATTTCGGCCAATCAGCGAGCTGTATTAGTACTTATTTATTCTCGTTATACGTTCTTACTTGTTTGTTCACTCATACGTTTTCATTTCATTTTACTTTCGGTCGGCTGTAGAAGTGTTCGTGTGGAATTTGTGTTTTTTATTTTACTTAAAACTTTATTTTACTACGGTTTTTAAGCAGTGCTAATTATAAAACTATTATTTATTTGTTATATTAACTTTTTGATTATTTATTGGTAAGTTTCTTTATTTGATTGAGAAAGGTCGGGCATTTTGACCTATTCTACAAATTGTTATTTCCTGTCTGTTTTATTGCATAGAATTGAATAATTGCGTTTTAAATTTTTATTTAAACTTTGTGAAGGTCTCCATTAAAACTTATAGGTACAACGTAGTTAGCTTAGAGTTTTGATAAAATTATTCCTACCTACATTTTAGTAAAAATAACTTTTTCTAGAAGCTTTAAGAAATAAGTAGATGCATTTCGATTATAAAAATTAAGTTACAAACTTGACCAAAGCATTATTTTTGAATTTAGATAAAAGATGGCAACCGAAGTGAGTCCAGCACCGGCTTCAATGCCAGCTCTTCAGTCTGTCCAGAAGGCTATGGCTTTACCGACAGTCGGAGCAGCTGTGGGACAAGTGGGAGCTTTCTACAGCAGAGTTAAGGGTGTGTTACTACTTCATTTTCATTTATTTTAATTTAATTGTATTCCACCCTGCAAAATATACCCAAATTTTATTTTTTATGGCTTATATATTAGTATTTAGTGACTAATCGTTTTATTTTTATTTTTACATGCCCTCTAGAAATGGGTTGTTTTTTTGAAATAAGGGTTTGATGTGTGAATTAAAACTTTATAATTTCTTATTGAATAATCAATAAGAATTCAGAATTGTCTTCATTAGATGTCCCAGAAGATCACTAAAAGAAGAATAGATGTCTTCTTTTAATTTGTTTATTTATTTCTTTTTAATTTGTAAATAATATATACTATAATACAAAAGATAAACTCAACTATTACTAAAATACCCAATCGAATTCCACCAGGAGCACATTCATTGTTAGAATGGGCACTATCATCAGCGGAAGCCGGAGTTACCCTTGCAGCAACAACGGCAGCCCCATATGTAGCTGCTCCATTGGCTGGAGCTGATGCCAGAGTCGCCGCAGTTATAGACAGGTTGGAGAAGCGCGTCCCATTAGTTACGGAAGAGCCAAAAGTTATTATGGAGACTACAAAGCAGGCTGTCCTTTCAAGAGTTTCTCCACAAATTAATAAGGTTAGTTTTAAACACTTATTATTTATTCCAGAGATTCCCAAACTATGGATCATGAGAGAATATTGAGTGGGTCATAAAATGTAATATTGTTAATAGAACTATCATATGTATACCTCCAGTTTTCTAAGACGGCCAAGAAGTGGGTTTCAAGTTTGGAAGTTTCAGAGTTGACCTATGGGAACCACTTGCTTACACTATTCTGTCACTATGCCTACTATACGCAGATGATTTTTTAGTTGTAAAGTTCAAAGACAGTCTTCTTTTACTCATGATTATAGGGTGATAGGTTTCTTTATGCCGGCTATCCACACAAATTGAATATAGTTGTATTATTGTATTGACATTTTGTTAAAAAGAAAACTACCTGCACATAAATATACAAATCCCCTTTTCCAAACCAGAATACCTTTTGAGCAACATTAACATTTGACAACTGGATCTAAAACATAGTTTAACCAGAGATCACACCTGACAGATACCATATTGGCTTCCTAATTAACAATCTCTGATACCGTCAAATATAAATACAAATTGGTATATAAAAAATCTGTTTGACATGTGGGTTTATGCGCGTATTATAATTTTGTAATTTCTTTGTTGTTTGCAAACCTCGAATACTAGATATTGGTAGAATGACATCTAAAGCTTTTAATAAAAAAATAAGTTCAAAAATCCATTTCCATTGTCGAAGATCTCTCTTGATTTCTTCTTCTTCTTCTTTTATTAATGGCCTCAGATATCTATTAAAGACAATTCTGCCAATGTCGAGTATTCAACACGTATACCCCTCATGTCAAAAAAAAACCTCGTGATTTCTAGAAGAAATCAATATAAAAGATTTATTGTAATTTTTTTTTAAATTGACTTCCGTTTCTGCAATCGTGACGTTTTTTTTGTTGATAAAGTGACCTCAGTTATTGAAATTAGAATGTTCAGCATCATAATGCATTTCGAGTATAATCATATAGATTTCTTTGTGGGTACAAATGGGCAGAGCCTAGAAAACCAGTTTCTTGATTATTTATAGACTAGATCCGGTTGTCCAAGGTTATTAATCTACAATGCATCTTGGATGCACTTTTATATTTTATAAAAAATTATGTTTTAAGTGTTTTTAACATTTCTTAAAAATGACTGCAATACAATATTTACGTGTGAAACTAATTAATTACTTCTGTATGTAGAAAAATATAAAAAATAAAATAATATTTGGTTCGACCGGAAATTAGACCCAGTACTTCCGCCTAACAAACTAACGCGACACAGAGATCGTCAGTAAGCACACAAGCTTCCTCTGGTGTTATTCAATGGATGTGCTCAGAAATTTAATTGAAATTGTTATTTATTAAAAAAAATCGTTATAGAAACCAATATAATTACAAAAAGATTCACTTGTGTAATTTTTTTTTTAATTTAGTTGTTATTAATAATTTCTTTATCAAACTACCTACATATAGTTGTATTGTGAGTTTCGTAACCGGATCCGATGATAAGCGTGGCCGGTATCACGCCACCATTCGATAAGATTATTCTGATTGTCAAGCAGTTAACGACCTTAAGTTGTACGATTACTGACGAAAATCCGCACGTAACAAATATTCCCTTAAGATTTACTGTCTTTAACGAGTGTGCCATGTCAATTTGTTGTCAATTCTGTCAATCGTAGCACTTATTACATATTTTCTCTCATGGAATGCTGTAAAAACGCTTGCATAATAACAAATTGTTTTAAAATCAATAGAAAGTATTACGCAAAGTTATCTAATATGATTTACAGTAAATAGACGAAGACATTTCGCACTTGTGGCTTTGGGTGCGGCCGTACAATGAGCTTGCCCTAGACGCCTGGCGTAATACGTAACCACAACGGCTCAAATAACTAGAAAGTGTGGGTAGTCAGATATTATTGATATGAGAGTATGATTACATTTTTGCTACTTACCCACTTTTTTGTCACGATTTGTTATAGATATTGGTAACCAACGTTTGAATCTCCTCAAAATTGCGACTGGTACCAATGTAACATTGCTATAATAGTATGTACTTGTATTTATAATTTGATGGAAGTATTTAAAAAATATACAAATAACGACGGCGGACTTCTAGTTAGGATAACAAAGTGCCAGTATCAGGAGAAAAATAAGCATGAAAAACACTTATTCTTGACAGTTTTGTAATAAACCTGAAACCTTTGGCATGTTCTTCTTTCATCTCTCCATTTGCTCCAGGTATGCGGCGTACGAGCAGCGGCGAATCAACGCGTGAAATCACTGAAAGACCTCTCCTGGACCAAGGCCAATGCTCTGCTCTCGACCGCTTATGGCCAGAAGGCGATGACCAACATTGACAGTGGAGCTAGTTACGCCATGCAGCTCTTGGATCATTATTTGCCACCGGTCAATGCTGAGGAGCAACCAACAGGTCCGTCTTTCAGTCATTTTAGTTGTGGATGTGTCTAGACAGAAGGTTGTACAGCTTAAAATCTACCTATTTCTATATTCTACTCGATATCTATCAATACTTGATAATATTATCAAATTATATTAGATCAATAATTTTGAAGGTATATATGTACTCTGCAAGGATGTTAAGTAGATAAAGTAAAATGTAGATAAAACTCATTATATATCCTTTTATATCTACACTTAGTTTATTAGGTTAGGTTTTGGGGGGCTACTCAGGCGTACGAAAATACGGGCGTTTCATACTCAGGGCCCCCGTAATCATTCACGAAGTTACGGATTTGACAGTGATGTTACGACGAGTAGGCTACTCAAGGCTTACTTTACAGGTTTATATGTCATAATTCAAAAAATCACGTAACTAGGGATATGCTTGAGTAGGCCCCCTGAATCCTGATACATAATGGCCCTGGGTTCGACTCCCAATCAGGACAGTTTTTATAGACTTATAAATATTGTAACTTACGAATACAAAGTTCAATGGTAAAGTTCTGAATAATATTACAGTGGAAATAGTTCCAGCTACGACTGACCCGGCCATGCATACGGTGCAGACGGTGGGCAGATTGAGTGCGGTGGCTGCGAGACGCGTGTGGTCTAATCTCGCTTACAAAGTGCACGAGCTCAGGAAATCAGGTATCGAATTAGATGTGCGTCGCTACGTGGCGGCGTTGTTGGCTGCACTCCATCTTGCTGACGTCACTCGCCTACAAGCGCAAGAAGAGATCAAAGAGGAGGAGCCACCGAAGATGCCTCCTCAAGAAGCAACCGTCAGCCCTAAACCTAAGAGTACTCCATCCCCTAATTCTAAGAATAACTCCCAGAACTCCAGTCCCAAGACGGAGAAAACAAAAGAATAATTTTTTATCAAACAAAACCACATACTAAATATGCTAGTTTTATTTTGTACTGTTATGGTTAGATTCTAAGCATTTTTTATATTAATTATTTTAGTCTGTAATCTCTGATTTTTTTATGCATATTGGTATGTTTATGAACGTCTGAGAGGGTCGAATTATGAAATTGTATTTTTCTATGGAACGTTTTTTTATGAAAAAATGTTTTTCATTCTAATTAAGTAATGTTTTTATAACGCATTTTTGATTTTAATATATTAAAACAATTATTTATAGTAATTCGCTTGTTTTATTTATATATTTTCCAGCACAGTGTCTTATAATGGTGTAGATCTAGGTGGTTATATGCTTTGTGTTCATACTTCTTTCGTTTTTTCTTTAGTTACAAATAAAAACACAAATTCATTTAATATTTTATTATCCATTACAAAAGTACTTAAAAATAATGATTATCATGCGTGTAGGCATTTTAAGAAAATAATTTGTGATAGGTCAAGGATATGTTGATACATAATTTGTATAATTTTAATATATTTAAATAGGTACTTCATAAATGATAAACTTCGTCTACATTTATATTTGAATTTGGCAACTTTACCCATTAAGTTAGAAATACTAAAGAAGACATGTACGTTAAAGTTTTAATAAAAAAAAACAATTGCAGTTTACTATCGCGTTTATTCTCTTTAATCATTCTGACGTTTCGAATGTTTTTTTTTTGTATTAAATCAACTTAAAATACTGCAAATAAGTAGTAAATAGTAAAAACGATAAATTATAATTATCTTTCTCTATTATAAAAAGCCTCAGATGTCTAACGAAGACAATTCCGTCAATGTCAAGTTACAGCTCAAAAAAAAAGAAACGTTAAACACACGTAAACCATCATGTGAAATATTTATTTTAATTATAGATTAGTTTATTATGACACTTCCATGTTAAACACTAGTAGGTACCAACAGTGAAAGTGGAACGCAAGTGACGTTTGATCTAGATTCGTACAATGGCGTTAAGTATATTTATTAAGAAAATAACTATTTTTAAATATGATAAGAGGCGTATAAATTAATAAAACAACGTACATTGTTTGTAACGCGGTAAACTGGTTCCGCGTTATAGGATAATGTGTTGTACGGGCATATTCGTATAACGCGTTTTGTACAAATTATTCACATTTAACTTTTCTTTTTAAAGGGGGTTTAAATCGAATATTAATGAAAAACTATGTTACGAACGATATATGTTTAAACAAACGCGAAATTGATTATGAATTACATAGTACATAAATATAAGGTGTATAATTCCCGCGTTATACGGGGGAAACGCGGAATTATACGAGGGATTAAAGCGTAATCTAAAAACGCGTTATAAGAGTACCGTGTAATAGGGGGGATTACTGTATTTACTTACAAAGATATCTGACATGTCTTTCTTAGTTATAATTAATCTCAACCACGTGTTATATGCATTATACACGTACACATTGGAATTGAAAAATAAGTTTAGTTATAATATTATATATAAAGAATTTGAGAAAAGATATCTAACCCTTTTTAAACATTAATAATTAAGTAGTTACTTAAAACATGTTTTGACTCTTTCTAATGAATTTTAAATAAGATAAGAAAGAAAGAGACAAAACATGATTTAACTATTTAGTTTGTAAGTAAGAGGAATATAATAGAAATATAGCTTAAAGATACTAAACATAGATAGAAAAATAATATAATTAAACATGTCAAAAATATGTAAAAAGTTCTCATAAAATACATTACAACAAGCTGCCTCAGTAATAAAGAAAATACTGATCAGAAATATAATTAATAATACGATATGAAGAATCAAATCTTTTAGTACATTTTGTTCTAATAACTAATTAACACTAGGAAAACGAGCAGACCCGCCTACCTACAAAAATTGAGATGGGTCGAATGACTGCACATGTACCACATTTTGACTGTCAAAAGACCGCTCTAATATTTTAAGTGTTAATGTCTAAAAAAAAAGCAAGGAACATATATTTAAAAATACTGTAAGGCTCACTACACACGACGCAGTGACGTCATTAGGTTTTTATAGGAATAAGCAAATGTACCTACAAATAGTAATTCCAAAATTAAATATATCGAATCTTCTTAGGAAAAACAAAAGAAAAAACATTTCACGACAGTAGCAAATGAGACGCGGACGCGGATGGTCGTGAGTTGTTATTTATGTAATAAATACGCATAAAAATACAGCTAAAATATATTTAATTTTTTAGCTTAAGCAGCTGTTATGCTATTATAAATGTTTGTATAAATTGCTTAAATATTTATTGTGTATCTATAGTTCTTTAGTATATTGAACTCAACGTAATTAAAACTCAAAACGAGTTGAAGAATTCCAAATCATACCAATTTGCGATTTAAGTATTACAATGACATTAAAGTGAGAAGTAATATTATTAATAAACAAAAAAAGTATATATTACAAGAAAAGTCTAGCTTCAAAATGTATAATATGTATGTATCTCCAAAAATGACTGAAAAATCTGATTTTTCATTTAATAAGGTATTTATTTATAACGTGATCTATGACCATTTTTCTCATTTTGTTAATTGTTATATACATAGATATCATTATCTATGCTCTTGTCTATTGCTATTTGTCTATTGTTATGTTTAACATCTTTGTATTATAATGTAATATGCAATTTGGTACAAAAATTGTTTATTAGAACGTTTGACTTGAAAAGAGTCGATATATTTAAATTACAAATACTATGTTTACTTTAAATGCGAAGCTGCCAGTCCGTCGTCAGGGAGGCGGGTGCCGGGCTCAGGCTCACTCCTAACCGAGACCGTGGTCCTCGAAGAAACCTTGTGGAGTCTCCTCCTGGAACAATAGATGATCACTGAGCCAGTGTCGCTCGTGCATATGTTACGCACGCTTATCGCTTATCGGCGCAAGACTACAGTTAACGGAAACTACAATTTTCTCCGTTAAGCTCGTCTTTAAATACTTATTCGGATATTTTGAAGACTATCCGAAAAATACTATCCTTCTTAAATACATTAAATATTTTATAAATATCTGTTTAAGTTGAATTAATTCGTACACGTGGCGATTTTCAAATGGATACAGTTTTTGTAGGTATACTATATAAGCGATAGAAAGAGTGGTGACCGGTAGAGATATGTGCATCCCTTTCACACATGCCTCAACGATAGGAATGTAGTTATCCCTTTCAAATGATTGTTTTTTCCCGTTCAGTCCCGAAAAACTGAATCCATTTGAAGATTGTCGATAAGAGAGATTATACCAATAAATTATCCATGAGTTTTAACTTTTACGCTCAGTTCTTAGGACCGCAATAAATATATGAATAAAGAGGTACTAAGCAATCATTATTATATTTATGACAGTGCTCCAACCGGTCTATTACTTACTTACCATACTGAACGAATATATCGTTCCAAAATATTTAAACAAGCTAAGTACCGTGTTCAGAAACGATGACAAATTATCTTTACTTAGCATACATTCACTCCTTTTTCTTTCGAAATAAGCATAGATTCTACGCTAGAGTAATGATCAGAACAAACTACGCTCGGGTATCGTTTCTGAATTCGGGCTTTAGATAAGCTAAACCGACGTACATATATTTATAAGTTTAGTTTCACAGTAAAGACAGTACCCACATGACGATTTCAATCTCTGCACTGTTTAGGTAATAAACCTTGCAACGCGATATACAGTGGTACCTCGACATACGAGTTTAATTCGTTCCGTAACCTTGCTCGTATCTCAAAGCAAAATATCGCTCGCTCGGCGGCTCGCATCTCAAAACTCGTATATCGAGGTACCACTATTGCATTACTATAAAATAAAACATTCATTTCTAATTTTTTTAAGGACACTATAATAAAAAATAAATATTTAATTAAAACAAGAGATTTATTGATAGAATTCATTATTAAACAATAATATAATATTAAATAAATTTGTAATAAAATAAAACCTTCATAAAAGATACAATTATTATTAGTTTATAGACAGAACTTTCGGAAACTGATTGGCGATATATTTATACCTACTTACAAAAGTTACCTTAATTTGAAAATAGTAATAATAAAAAAATATATTAATCTTTATACACTCGTACGGAAGCAGAATCATTGACCTTCTATACTAGGTGAATTGTTGTCTTGAAAAAATCCTGATTTATGGTCACCTTAACAAAACTATATGAGAAAACATCAACGAAACTTGTAAAGCACTTTATACGTGGCATCATATCGTCAATTATATATCTTACAACTGTTTAAACATTGATAAATATAATACTGTTTAAAAAAAACTTAAAGTGAAAAAAGATACCCGCATTCAGTCACATTTTTTACTACGGCGTTCGATCACCATGATTTATGTTAAAATTCAGGACAACTTACATTTGTTATATATTTCAAAATGCTGACGTTGAGAATTGGAAAATCAAATAATGAGCTCTGCCGATGATTCATAACATGTGATTTCTTTTTCAAGACAGCAGACTCACCCGGTAAAGTATATATTGGCTATTATAGTATATAATGGCACCTTTTTAATAAATTTGGACCATGCTATTTTAACAAAAACATAAAATATTTATATATAAAAAATATAACAAAAAAAAACTTTAACATTGTTTTAATACTTAAACCCTGAAATTTCCTTTAATTTAAAGAATTTAACTAAAAAAATTAATATACATTTTATATGAAAATACAGTGTAAACCCTATATAGTGATTCAAAGGTCGCAATTTACGGCGTTAATGAGAGTTGTCGTTAAATGGAGAGAAGAAAAATCGATTTTATTTTACTATTATAATAGATATGTGTTTACTAATATAGTATAAAGAACGTACACAGCTGCAGTTCTTATCAATTTCTGCAACTTACAAAGTACTGTTTATTACTTGATAAAATAAATAGACCAATCACACGCTAGAAAAAAATTACGTGATTTTTGACCAATGATAATAATCCATTGCAACTGTCTACTATCACCTAGCTGTCATTACGTTCTGTTACACGCATTTATAAGAAATTGTTTCAATTGTTACTTATTAAAATATACATAACAGAAAGAAAATAATGCAAATTAATGTTTAAACTGGATATTTGATATATAGGTATATGCAACATATTAGTATTTTGTTTTGATTACTGCCTAATGGTTGTTTTAAGATTTATTTATAAATTACAACATAAAATGAAATAAAATGCATTTAAGCAATGATCAGCTGATCACAGGTCAAACAATGCTCAAGCGTTATTTTTGAATACAGTGGGCTTGTCACGAATTTTAGTCTGGCTTTCGAACCGAGTTCGCTTCAAACGATTTGTATGGACATTTGAGCAGCGCCACCGCGTGCGGATTTGGAACTACAATATTTTAGATACTCTTGTTGGTTTTCGAACGTCTCGATCTTTCGTTCATTTGATAGGTTGCTGGTGCTCGTTTGTCGTTAGTAAAAATTCATGATCCCGATTGCTAACGGATCCGTTTTACTTGTGACAGCTCGATTCGAAAGCCAGACTAAATTCGTGATAAGCCCACGGGTCTCACAGTTGTTTAACGAGGTAAACCAACCAGGCAAGTAACTTCGACGTTTAGGAAGCTTATCGTTAAATGGAGTTTACACTGTAATATATTTTAAAGGAATGTTTTCACTTCAAAATCTCACTCAATTAGCAAAAGTTACAACTATAAAAAATTATAATTCGGGTAAAATGTATCAAAGAAAGAAAATAACTAAAACTATTGAACCTTTTTTAATTAGGTGAAATTAATTAGACTGTATTTAAGAAAATAAAGCCATTCGAAGTTGAAATTCTTAAAATTCTTTTAACAGACGGTTATGTTAAAACAGGTAAAGGTGGGAGTTTTGATACAGCAATGTTGAGTTCTAATTCATTTCACCCAACTGAAAAATTGCCTAATTATATATTTATTCGTGTATGTCTGTTTTTGTTCTTCTGTTCTTTCAAGTAGACCTTCTATAGTAGACCAACCTCCCGCAGCGCTGCGTCAACAACCTCGTCCTAGCATAACCAACTCCATATTCAACATTTTCAACAATTTAAGGCTTTAAACATTTCATGCGGGGTAAATTTTGTAATTATTTTAATTGGAGAAAAAAAAACTATTAATGTGTATGGTGAAATCATACGAATTGAATTGTTTAAATGCCCATATCATTGTAAATAACAATTAATATAATAAAATTTGTATTATTATATATTCAGTGTTACCAGCAAAATAGAGTTTTGTTTTCCCGTGTTTAGGGGTAATAATAATAGCATAAAAATACTTTAAAATGTTACGCTACAGGTAACACAGTTTAAATTTGCTTTTTTTTTCAAAAATTTCAAATTTCAACGAGAGAATTGTTATTTTTTAAATTGTATTTTGTACGTACGCCATGTGGACATAGCTTTAAGGTTCCAAACATACTTTAAGAGTTTAGAGATTGTAAAACTAGTTTTTAATTTACACATTTATGTTTCAGAAGGCATAACTTGATTTAATTCAGTCATTATATTAAAAATGAATGCTAATTCCGAATTCAAATTTTGGGGGGAAAATTACAAATTTCTAATATTCTCCAAATACTATTTATTTTTAAATTGAAATTGGAATACGTTTTTTTATTGATTATTATTATTAAACATCGTTATAATGACAAATTCTAGCTTGCTTCAAATTTGAAATTAACCCATTAAAAACCAATGTCCTCGTTTGGAACGACCCATTTTTGAAATTAAATTTTGAATAGTAGATTATAGATAGACAAATATAAAAGCGAATTATTTGCAGTTTCATTTGGTTAATTATTTTTTATGTGTTTCTTATTCTGAAGAAGGAACACGTCTAACAATATAAAAAAAAGTTGGCACTTAATGGGTTGATAAAACCGCAAGCAAAAATAAATAAACCCTTCATGCAATAATCAGTTACAATCCGAAATTAATTAAACACGATTAAAATAGTGTTTTCATTCGTGCAATAAATATATTTTTATTAATTTAATTAAAACCCATGCTGTTAGTACACCTCCAACCGATGTATTCAACAAAACCTGACACAACGAAAAACATTTGATATTTCATGTACAATTATTATCAAATATTTTCGCTCTTCATCATCTTAATCTGATGACTGATCGTAACTTTTATACAGTTTTATTTTTGATTATTATTAGATAAATAATTATGCAATCGATGACAACTTGTAATTTTTGTGAGATAAGCTTAATGGTAAATGAAATATTATTTAACGATTAAATAAAGCCATATTTCACAAATGAAAAAATCTTTTAAAAAGTTTGACCAATAATAACTGTTTAAGGGGCACACCTAGTGTGACCGCCTAAAAAAAGGAGATCTTTGGGATTTTTTTACAAAAATTGACAAAATGGCAGCATTTTTTAAAAAAACTTCAATTTTACACAAAATTTTGGTCGTTTTTGGCCTGCCAAAATTCCATTTTTGATCAAATCAAAAAACTGGAAGGTCATTGTATGAACAACTATATACAGAACATACAGAAAAAATTTGATAGCGATCGGATCATTCGTCTTCGAGTAATCACTGCAGCAAATTCGAAAAATGCTGTTTCGAGAAAAACGCGTTTAAAGATAAAATGGTCGTTTTCACTGTTATAAATGAATTAAAATCATACTTACAGCGAGTCTGCTTTTCAGGCCTATCTCTGAGTTTTCTTCCAGCTTTGAGAATTTTCCACACTGTTTGACACTCGTTTAATGTATCACTGGTAGATGAAATTAACTGTTCCTTTTCGAGCAAATAACGCAGAAATGCTTTGGATCAGTCATTTCCAAAACAAGTTTTCCAGTAAACAGCGCAGTCTGTACCGTCTCAATGTGCCTCTTGTGATTGTGATGATTCTTTTAAAGGAAATCATTCATGTATGTTGTGATATTATTATATACTTCATAAGCAATAAAAAATAAATGTTATTTAAATGAGCACGACATTTTAATTTACAATAATAAATAAATAAATAAATTCTTTATTACAAAAAAACAGTAATATTTTTTATGCATAGGCGAGCTTAATAATAGTGTTGATAACAATTCAAAAATTCGATCAAGTGATTTATATTGACTTGAAATTAATAAATTATAGAGAACTTGTTTCACACTTTAAACAAACAATCGTTGCAGCGCGCCAGAGGAACCTGGTCAGCACGCTCGACTTTGGAAAGCCGGCTGACGATGAATCCACCACGATCAACGTGGCTGACGTTCACTTTCATGCTTGATTAGATATTAATAATCATTCCACAAAATTTCAAGTGAAGATCGATCACTTGAATTTTCCAATTTTCCGACGACTTCAAACCTCTGACTGACGATGATCCCACCATCGGGAAAGTGGCTGACGAGTATTTTTACGTTTAATCATCAATAATTTACAATATAAACAAATTTTCATTCGCAGA